>SKCR01028835.1:0-86343 GCA_019454045.1 Zanthoxylum bungeanum
TGAGCAGCAGTCAGTAAAGAGTAACCCCAAAGGTAATAAGGAAGATCTGTATAGCTCATCATGGATCGCACCATATCCAATAAAGTACGCTTTCTTCGCTCAGACACACCATTGTGTTGAGGTGTTCCAGGTGGGCTATATTGGGCAAGAATTCCATTTTCCCTAAAATAATTTCTGAATTCTTCCCTCATGTATTCACCACATCGATCTGATCTAAGGCACTTGATGAATTTTTTGGTTTGTTTTTCTACTTCGTTTCAGAATATTTTGAACTTGTTAAATGTTTCCGATTTATATTTCATCAGATAGACATATCCATATCTAGACTTATCATCCGTGAAAGTCACGAAGTATGTTGAACCATCATGAGCGGCATGATTTAATGGACCACACACATCGCTGTGTATTAGTTCCAATAAATCTATAGCACGATGTCCAACACCTAGAAATGGAGCATTTGTCATCTTTCCTTGAATACATGACTCACAAATCGAATAAGGATCTAAGGTAAGATTTTCAATCAAACCATCATTTACTAATTTGGATAGACGTCTAACACCTATGTGGCCCATTCTCATATGCCATAATTCAGTATTATTTAATTCATATTTCATATTTGTATTTTATTGTACATTAAAGACATCTCTATATGTTTCTAAAACATAGTGACTGTTTGATAAAGAACATTCACATTTCAATAAATTATCTTTATCATATAAACATAAAATTTCATCCTTAATGTTTATTTTATATCCTTCTTTATCTAATATTGGCAGTAATATTATTTGTCCGATAATTGAGGGTACATAATAACAGTCTTGTAAATCTAATTTACATCCATTGGGGAGATCTATAACAATCGTTTCTATGGCTTTAACATCCAATGTCTCGCCATTACCAACTTTAAGCTGGATCTCCCATTTATTCAGCCTTATTTTTACCCTCATTACCTGCATGGAGTTACAAAAATGACTAGGAGTGCCAGTGTCTAACAATCATCCACTATTTGTATCTAAGGCTAATGAGATGTCAATAATTGGAAAAATACAAAGTGTACATAAGGGTCCTGCTTTTCCTATCAGCTCTAGACAATCCTTCTTCCAATGTCCAGACTTCTTGCAATGTAGACATTGATCACGAGCTATTTGCAGTTTTGCGCTTCTTGGAGTTATTCTTTGCAATATTCTTTTTCCCCATCTTTATTTTCTTTTACTTCCCAGAAGTCTTCCAAGTGCCAGCTCCACCATGGAGGTACAATGTGGGGTTACCTTTTCTTATATCATTCTCCGTCGTGCGTAACATGTTATGAAGTTCTTAATAGCTGGCTTGCTTCGAGTGCATATGGAAGTGTAACACAAAGCCATCATAAGATCCAGAAAAAGAAGACATAATCAAATTAAAGCTCAGCCGTTCATCAATCACAATGCTCTGTCATTCCAGATATCAAATATGGTCGATCATGTTTAAAACATAAATGTTGACTGATCCTCCATCCTTGAGTTCAGCACGGAACAATTCCTTAGACCTCCGATAAATTTCAATCTCTTGATTTACTTCGAACAACTCCTTGAGTGTTCGCATAATGCTCCAAGCATCTGGTACCTCTATGTACTGTCTCAGCAAATCTGGAACCATCGATCCCAAGATGTAGGATTTCACCTTCAGGTTATCATCCTTCCATCTATTAAAAATTTATCGCACTTCTGGAGTGGAGTCAGGATCGATTTAACAGGCAGTGGATTGACAGTGACATAAGTCCACTTTTCAAACTCCAAGATAAGGCTTATGTTCATTTCTCATTCGAAATAGTTCTCGGCTCCTTTTAGCTTATTGGTATCCAAAAGTCTCATCAATAGATTAGCGGCAGCCATCTATAAGACAACATTTTAAACAGTAGCAGAACATTTTTCATTTCAAAAATAATAACACTAATTGATTATGGAATTTTAAATCTATTAGTGTCATCCCACTACTTTACGTAATTTCGTAATCTCCCTTAACGGAAAAATAGAAATTTGACTATCAAAATTTCATAACGGGAAGTGGATCCCATGATATTTATTCTAGCCTCACACTAATGACGATATTAGCCTTTATAAACTCATTAGGTTTTATAAACTCGTTAGGTAGACCTCCGAGGTCAATTACTTCATGTGACTCCTAGTTTGGTTCTGAACCGTTTCTTATCCTCACACTTGACGATATTGGATTAAGACGTGTTCTAGGTGTATACTTGTCAATGTGCACTAATGAGCGTCGTATGTACACCCTCACACTAATGACGATATTGGGTGACTGCGTTAACTCATCATGCTATATCTAATATTTTACCAGAGCGACCTAAGTTCTGAGCACTTATACCCTCACACTAATGACGATATTGGATATAAGTAGTAAGAACTTATTCATCTCCACATTGACAAGACAGACCTTCCAATAATGCTCCAATATTACTAATACTATTACTTCAAATAAAGTAATCACCTAATCATGGGAGATTTATGATAATCAAGTCATTAACATAATTAGGTCAAAATTTTAATTTAAAACATGCAATACATATCCAATGTGACTTATGCATAATTAAATTAAAATACAAAGGCATAGATTCAAATACATGTCTAACATGCAACATGTGTTGTGTGGTTAAGCCTTGATTCACACTTGATTACTGAGTGTGTCGGTCTATACCTAACAAACATCTAGAGGCCAGACCATGAAAGGTTTCTGATATACATGGAATCAAAGTGTGGAGGATCTCACACAAAATCAATACTATCATATAGTCAAATGATTACATATGCTACTCAACTCGAGGAGATTCCCATTGACTGTGGTGTTGTACTTCCAACTATTAGGAATCACCTGTGAGTCATTCAGTATTCGGTCCAACCAATTATGGGAACACAGGATCTGGGCGACGCATGCTGTCCCAAGCTCGCGGCTTGGTCGGGAGTACGGAGTAACCACGGGGGACTAAATCGGAGAATAATGGAGTCGCCACCCGGTGTGAACCGGGAAAATGAGATTTAAGGCCGCACTCACCCCTCGCAAGGGAAGACCTCAAACCGTTGGGTTCGGAATGGTCCCTTACTTATGCCACTTGTAATGAAAGGATTTATATAATAATTTAATCAGGCTTAAGTAACACTTATTTCCAAGAGTATCATGCTTCTAAATTCATATGTACAAAATAAAACTTACACCTAAATTTACATATGTTTCACATCTAAGATTGCATGCTTGAAAGTACATTAAAGTGGCGACGAACATACAACTTTATTGGCATATTATATTCAAGAAAACACAAGCATACATACTAACCACACAAGCACACACGTGAGCACCTTCCCAAGTGGTACGTGGAATTGTATCACAAGTACAGACCGTACTATCGTCCATTCGGAATCGGCTACGGAATTTATATCTGGGTTTCCATCCGATATACCACAAGAAATAATACTCAAATGTTATCATGACATAGGTATATGAATTGTAATATGTTAAACACATTGTACTCATACATGTGGGGAATGCAGATGAATGACACCAACACAATCTTGCGTAATACAGAGGGGCAATCAGGTTCATCATATGTAGGGATAGCTACTAGGAAAACTATGCTTGAAATCTGGTGAAAAGGGACTCAGTTCAGTGGGTGCGCGTTCGCGTAGCATTTGAAAACGTGTTCGAACAGTAAACAGAAGGTTTGCGTTCGTATAGCGTTCGAGAACGCGTTCGAACAGAACCAGACCTGATGCATGATAAGACTAAGAAAGTGCGTAAGCGTTCGCATAGCATTCGAGAACACGTTCGAATGGTAAACAGAAGGTTCGCGTTCGTATAGCGTTCGAGAACGCGTTCGAACGGAACCAGACCTGATGCATGCAACACAAAGAATAAAGACAATAATGTCAAGCTCAGTATGTCCGATTGAATGTATCTTGCATTCAACCGAACACACATCAACCGGCGCGGCAAAGCATCATGGTAAAGGGCTTTAACCCCTCCCCATAGGGGATCTTTCATTGCACTTACTAAGCTCATGCGCTCGATTGAATCATGCATACAAAGAATTAAAAAAACAATAATATCAAACTTAGTATGCCCGATTGAACGTATCTTGCATTCAACCGAACACACATCAACCGGCGCGGCAAAGCATCGTGGTAAAGGGCTTTAACCCCTCCCCATAGGGGATCTTTCATTGCACTTACTAAGCCCATGCGCTCGATTGCATCATGCATACAAAGAATTTAAAAACAATACTATCAAACTTAGTATGCCCGATTGAACGTATCTTGCATTCAACCGAACACACATCAACCGACGCGGCAAAACATCGTGGTAAAGGGTTTTAACCCCTCCAAATAGGGGACCTTTCATCGCACTTACTAAGCCCATGCGCTCGATTGAATCATGCATAAATAAGCAACATGCAAAATTCAAGTGACGAAAAATAGATAAACCAAAGCAACGCAAAACAAAAGAGGGTGCCGCTTACTCAAGCGGTACGTGGAGTTGTATCCTGAGTACAGATCATACTACCGTCCATTCGGAATCGGCTATGAAATTTATGTCCGAGTTTCCATCCGATATACCGCGAGAGTTGACACATCTCTCATTTTATTCCAAAGCCACAACATACAGCATCTCATAATTCATGCATATTTATCTACTCAAGGGCCACAACATGCATTTCAACATGACAATCATGTAAGCAATACTCAATAAATAATACAAATAAAACGGAAAACGAGTGTGGAAAATACCCTCAGGTCTAACCTTTTTGCCAACTTTCAGGCTTGCGTTTCACGGACGTCGGAAGGGTACAACTCCTCAACTTCTCTGGTGCACTGGTTTAGCGTCCTAGCTCACTGTTTTGCTGTTTTGCTTGCTGTTCGGTCTCCGTTCTGCTGCTGTTCGGCCTCTGCTTTGCTGCTCACTGTTCAGGTCACTTGTTTTAACGTTTCAACGGACTGTTCCGAGTGTTTTTTGTGGGTTTTTAGTGTAGTCTTGTGTGATTATTTTAAGGATTATGAATCCAGTTTTTTATGTTACTGTTTTGAGGATTTTAGGGACTGTTTTAAGAGGATTTGGCTGCTGTTTTGGGGGTGTATTTTCGGTGATGTGTGGGGAGTTTATGGAGGTGGTTTTCAGTGATGGTTAGGGGCTGTTCGGGATGTATTTTGGTCAAGGCAATGAGGGTTCTTTGGTTTGTGATCTTCGGTTATTGAGAGCGAGGGAGAGTTGTGTCAATAAGCTTGGGTGTTTCTTGTGTGAATGAACTAGGAGAGGCTTTTCTTGTATGAATGAGCTAGAATGAGTGCATGTCTTGGTTAGAGGTTGTTTATATAGAGAATGGCTAGGGCTTCACTTTGTCTCACAAGGAAGGGATTTGATTTTGTGTTGAGCAATGAAAGTCAAAGATTGAGGGGGGACAAATTTGGTTTAGATTAGGAATACAATATCTTTAATTTGTTATAATTGATTTTAATTAGGCATGACATCTTTTTAATTTAGTATGTGATTTGTTTAGTTAGGAAGTTAATATATTTGATTTGTCTTAATTAGGTATGATTATATTATGTTTTATTTAATTGGTAAATGGTTTAAATATTTTATTTAATTCAAATACATTATTAATATTTAATTTAATTTCCCATGTGTTTTAAATGTGTTTTATTAATTGGGATGTGTTTTATGGGCTTTGGGGGGCTAATTGGGCTGGGGTGCGAGGCTAGCAGCAAAACCAGAAACACCGACGTTGTTCAAACACCCATTCGAACGCTACACGAACGTCCGCAATCTGCCTGACGTTCGAACGAAGTAACGAACGCAGCACTAACAAAGACAGTGAACTTGCGAAATGAATCTGATGACGTACTTATTCTGAATTTCCCCTTCCGACCTCCGTTTCCCGCAATATCCTTAGCTAAAAAGGTAGTGCCTCCAACTGAGACTCATCATCGGGTTTCACATGCGAAAATGCAATGCCTACACCAATACCCACACATCTATACGAGCTTCCAAAACTCATGGTACATTGGGTTAAACCATTGGAACTCCAATTCCAATATACGACATATACTAGTCTTCTAGGTTATAGGAATTCGACCGTATTCCAAAACCAACGACTAGGGATATATATATATATTTTAAGAATAGTCTATAATAGTAATATTATCCCAATGTCAGACCACCTAGTGTCCAGTATTACTAAAAGACTATTCTAAGGTCGATTTCATTCTTAGCATATCTATACATCAATCTAATACGCATAATGACAATACTATTAATAAGGTATGAAATGAAAATGTAGTTATTTTATTAATAAATAATAAAATGTAAGATTCAGATTGACACTCTAAGCACCAACTCCAACAGTTATGGCATTTGAAAATGCAAGAGTAGGCACCCTATGCTATATGACATGCTATTAACAATTTAAAACACATTCATGTACCCAGGCTGGGCATCGCGACTCCCAAAAGGGCGTTACGATGCTCCACAAACCAGTAGCTAAAAAAACACCAGGTCTGTTGTGCGTCACGACTCAGCCAATTTAGCGTCGCGACACTGGGGCACGTCGTGACTTGACTTATTCCAGCGTCGCGACGTGATGCATTCCAGTAGCTAAAACTCAAATAAAATTGATCGGCGTCGCGACGCAGGCTGGTGCGCGTCGCGACTCATGTCTGTTTTCAGGGGCTGGAATATGAAAAATCACCACATCACAAATTGCATTAACCGAGCTCTTATTTTTCTATACTAATCTAATTAGTAGAATAATAATCCAAGGCATCCCTTCGTCTTCAAATCTTGCTACATGGTGTGTTGTTGAGTTCTTTGCGGAATCAGCTTGGGGTAAGTCCTTCGCGGCAACTGTTCCTCCAAATTACAAATAGGGTTACAATATGACTTATTACAAGAAAATGAACTTACAACACTTTGAAAGAATATGGCCTTATGGCCTTACATTCCCAATATTAAAAATAAAAGCCGGAAAAATTAACGATCAACGCAACACATTCATCACATGAATCAAAATAAACATTCATCTCATGAACATTAAAACATTCATCTCATGAATCTAAATTGTGTCTACTCATAACAACATCCATATTAATAATTTATATATTATTAAAATTATTAAAATTGAAACTTTAAAAGAGAATGGTTAAGAACACTTTTCAACCTTAGCTCTTGATGCCAAATGTTGGAAACGGCTTTCCTTAGCGCAACGGAAGTTGCTATTGTAGGCACCGGCTACGGTATAGACATTTAAAATTTTCTTTACCTTCTCATTTGTTGAAACCGAACTCCACCAACCACTTGATGAATTTCCTTTGAGATCCGACAGTATGATCAACCACCCGATCTTCCGAGCTATGTCTCGAAACCAACAAACCGAAGTGTGGGCTTCACTCAAAAAAATCAACCCTTAAACTTTTTAGAGAAGTATAAAATCAAACTCTAAACTATTTAAATAAATGATGTTGTCACAAAATATTTTTGGCTTTAAGAAAGATATGATGAAGAATATAAAATATCTAATTCACTCTTGTTTTTCTTTCTATTCTCAACAATTGAGAAAATATGATTTACTTTTTTTCCTCTCAAACACTCTCAACAATTGTGAATGAATGAATTTTCTCTATCTCTCTCAATCTCACTTGTGTGAATGGTTACTTGTGAATGGGTGGAGATGGTAGAGATAATATTCCTTCCAAAAGCCAACCACCTTTCTCATTAAGCATCTAATGCTTTCTTGCAATAGCAAACACATTAATGTGAAGGCCATACCAAAGCATAAGATGTCTTTAGCTAATGACAAAACCATTAGGTGTATACATCACACCTAAAAGACATAATAAATTGGAGAGCATAACAAGCTATATGGCTTTGTCTCCAAGATAAATAAAAAATCATTATCTTAATAATGATTTAATTACCTAAATTATGATGTAATAATTATCTCACAATATTTACAAACTTGATTATCTTATAATCACAATTTCATTATCTCATAATCAAATAATTCTAGAAAACATTATATTAAACAAATTTAATATAGTTTTCATTTGTGACAAAATATATTATTAATCTTATTAATAATATATAAATATTATGTGAGCATATTATTAGACAGTCTAATTATTTTAGGTTTGCTACAGTTAATCGAGCTAGCAATGAGACCAAATGGACCTACGGTTCCGAGCTTCAATAATCCTGAAATATTAATTAAACCCTTTAATCAAATATTACAAATTATTAACTCCTCATTATTCCACTAAAAACTCGAAGTTGAACTCTCATTACCGTAAATGGAAAAAATTAGCCGAACAAATTCAGTGTCCATCGAGATAGTCACTACATATGGATATAGCCCTTCACGAATATCTTATAAATAGGGCCGGGTCATAAGTCCGTTATACCCCTCTAAACATTTTATCACTTAAGTACCATTGATTCTCTAATGAATAAATAATTCATAACTTTTATGAATATTAATCTTTCTATTCGTAATAGATATATTTGAGCGCTCAAATTATTCAAGCCCCGAATCAACTCTTAAAAGAGATATATTTTCTACTTCTCGTAAGAAAGAGTGAACTCCATGTCTATGTAAAACGTTCCCCGCTACACACCAAACCATATCCCCAAAATGCATAGTTATTGGTCGGGAATGCTACACCAACCTCACTTTAGTAAATCAAAGGACATAGTCTGCCATGCAGGAGTTCGTAGTACACTCAGGATTAAGATCAAATCCATATATGACCATCTAGTAGATAAAATAAATTTCTTCGATTAACATATATTAAAATATATTTATTTTTATCTTAGACCAGTCCTATATGATCACATCATACAAGGTACCTCCATTCCCATGTCACCACATGAACGATCCCGGATCAAGGTCGTCATACAAGTATAGAATGAACCGCAGCTATAGATAGACCACAAATAAAGTACCATCTTTGCTTGCTCTCTATGGACTATTTAGATTACTAACTTCAGACTTAAATCCTCTTGTGCATCAAACATACACTAAGTCTGAAAGTACAAGATTAATCAAGGTCAACAAGACAATTAGACAATATACAATTTTAAATCAAAAAACTTTGATAAATGAATAATGCATTTATTATTACAATAATAAATTCCGTTTACAATACATGAAGCTCTAGGGCATATATCTCAACAAATACATGGTTTGTTATTATCAAAATTATTATATGGTGAGATTTCTAAAAGGTTTACAAAATCTTATTTACAAGTGTGCCACCAAAATGCAAAAGATAAAAAGCATGTGATATCTCAAAAAATTGTTCTTTTTTTTCTACAATTATAATTTAAAGACCAAGTATCTCCCAAAATATAAGTATTTCATAAAAAAAAAATTATATATTATTAATTTACAAATCAATTCAAGTATTATTTTCGATATGTTTCGACAAACAATGATTAAGAATATCATTAACACATAAACTAAAAGTGGGGAAGTGGGGAAGTAAGTCGTATAAACGATCTAGTAAATGAACGATGAAAATGAAAGTAAAAAAAATAGAGTGCATAACTTGCATAGATAATCTAATACCAATTAGGTCCTTGAAAGCATAAACTTACAAAGTCATGGAAACATACCATGGATCGAGAATCATGAATTGTAGATCTTCGAACTTAAATTGTAAATCATGTATTATTACCATAAGCATGAAATGTAAAGTACAAAAATGAATGAAACATCTGTAAGCAAGGTTAGTAAACTAAAACCATGAACTGACACATGTATATAAATTGGCAACTACCAACATGACCTGAGAACCATAAACATGACTTGAAACTATCTCATTTATCTGGAAATTATGAGCATGTTGTAACTGTGATACATAGACTGCGAACACAATCGAAAACTATATGGCATAAACTTGTAAACATGACTGAAAATCATAATATGAACTAAGACTAAATCATGCACTGAGAATGTAAATATGAACTGATATTGTATGTATGATCTAAAAACATAAACTTGAAGCAGTTGTGAACATAAAGTATTTTGTAAACATGAACTAAACTTGAAATATAAATCGAAATTCGTATATATGAATTATTACTGCGAACATGATAACATGACTGCAAACCGTAATCCTGTCTTGAAAATTATAACATGAAATGAGAATTATGACAAGAACTGAAAACGTGAATTATACACAATAAATTGTATACATGAACTGTAGCTCATAAACTTGAACTAAAAATTGTATATGTAACTGTAAACATGAAAAACACATAAGCTTCGAAAAAAATATATATACAATAAGTGAGATTAGGACGTCTCATCTGCATCAATTTACGTATCGGGATTAAGTTGTCGCCCTCACGCACGCTTCCATATGTTGAGTGTCATGAAAAATATCACCGGTATTGTAACATGGGGGCTTGAAACCTACTTAACGAGACCCAGTACCGCATAAGTATAGGAACATAAACATGAACAAACCTAAGAGCGTTTCCAAAGAACCGTTAGGCAACCGGAGCTAAGAATACTCGAGTAGCTATTTTGGAATAAGTATGAGATGAATGATGTTCGAACAGATTTCCTAACCAGTACCTCTATAATGAGAGCACAAAACTGAAACGTAAATTATAAACATACGATGTGTAAACACAAAATGAAAACGTGTATACATGACTTGTGAATGCATGAACGTAATCGTGTAAACATGGGCTACAAACTAGGAATATGGGCCGTAAACATAAAATCTGACTTGAAGATCATGAAACATAATTTGAATAACATGAAACAAAGATCACAAATTACAATATATATAAACTGTAAGTAAGGCATCTCACAACTGTAATAACTTGAAAACGTAACAAAGGAAATAACATTCACTTATAGAACTAACGTCATAATGCTCGCGTGCTCGAAAGGAATTGGATGGATTCTCCTGCGTAGAATCTTTAAAGCATTTGAATAAAGTACTATTAATATACATGAGTATTTACGGTTCCTAAACAAGCGCATGAATAATGCATGTGGCCCTTTTGGCATTGAAGCTTAGGGCGCTATCTGACATCTTAAAGTATGACTTAAGACATGTAAGAACTGATCCTTGAATTGGCATCACATCGCAAAGCAGAGGCAGTCCGCGTCATGGCGCCAACTAAACAACTCGCGTCATGAAGCGCATCATGTGTCATGATGCGCCCAAGTTAAATTCTAAGATAGAGTTACATTTGGTGTTGCATCGCAACACATGTCTATGTGTATCGCGACATAAGCCCAATTCCAGTGCTAATCATGAACTCAACTCACTACAACAAAGAGGAACCAATACCTCTCATCTATTGCAACATAAAATCCACATCATTCTTGCCACACTTACACCTCTCATGTCATTCAAAACTAACATTATTACACATTCTAAATCATCTCCACTCTAACTTACTCATACACAAATCATGACAAACATCAATAATCAAGCATGATTAACATTAAACCTAACATGCTCATATAACTCGAATCATGGATCATGCTTAGGGTTTCCATGGATCATAAGCCAAACCCTAAGAAACATGCTTGAATCATTTAATTTACTACTAAAATGAGCTCAAGAAGCTTACTTGCGTAGATAGATTCAAAAAATGGTGAATAAAACACCCAAAGTTTTGCTCACCAATGACATGCCATGAGAAACCAAAAAAAAAAAAAAAAAAAATGATGGATATTTCGTGAGAATGAAAGAAGGAAGAATAAGAGATTGGGGAAAATGTGAGCTGTACACATAAGACTTATTTTTTATTATTAAAATAATATTAAATGAAAAATTCACATGCTAAATTCTTGTAATATCTCGAGTTTCAGAATAATTCTAGAAGATCTTCGAATTGAACTTTAGGTCTCGGAACGAGATGCTGTTGGAGAATAAGCGTTTAAGTATTGAAAAATATATTGGAGTGCCTTAAAAATGAATCTCGTAGCTTTGGAAATCGTGAAATTCGAAAGAACTGGTGATGCGATTTTTATATACGGAGAAAGTTTCATTATTTTATCTATATAAATAGAAAAAAAAAACTCTGATTGAGTTAATTTTTGATATGTTGGAAATATATTTTGAAGACGAACAACTTTCGTGTTGAGCACGTTTCGAAATTTATACTATAAGGGCCTCCAAAATATAAATTTCTAAAAAAGCCTTATGACATGGGCCTCTTTATAATTTCATGGGGGTTGCCTGTAATTTTCAGAAAATTTATAAATACTTATAGTTTCTAGAAATTAACAAAAAAACCAGAACTATTTCACCAAACCCCACCCGACCCGCATTTCTTATCGCACGTTTGTGGATTATGCATGGTTACTTACTGAGTTTTTATAACTCACACCAAACGAATTTTCTAGTTTTGCAGGTTGGCTACCAGATGGGTCAACCACTTCAGCTTTGAAATCCATGCTCGGAAAACGGATCACCCAAGTTACAGTCACCCTTACAAGTATTCTGAGAGAAGTATTAGAGGTTTAGGATATTTGGTTATTATGTTATTTTTCGTGCTGAGTACACTGTATTGTATTATTAAGTAAAAATTTTGATTGCATTGATGTTGTGGGCACAGAGCCCTTAAGTGTTGATTTTGAGTTTGATGAGTTTTATATGGACCTAAGGTCCTTTATATATTTGATGTCTATTGTAGGTTCCGTTTGATGCTGGACTTTGTTCCAGGTTGTCCAGTTTTAGGATACAATATATCCGTTTTTCTGTAAATTTGGAAGCTTATGGAAATGGGTTAATCTTGTCTCCTACCGGTAGCACTGACCAGCATTTTCACATGCGTATAACACAAGCGCACGTATCGTTCAAGTAGTATAAAAAGTATTGATCCCACGAGGACTTAAAACCTTATGTTATTAATTTATGAAGTCAAATTTTTACGAGTATCTAATGGATTGGTTATTTGATTGGATGGTGACTTTAAACTTAAAATAAGTAAATGAAATTGTTTGAAAGTAGATTTAGGAAAATTCAATTTTATAAAACTATCCAGGGTTGTGAATCTTTCCAATATCATTTTTAAAGATGAAGTGGTTATCTTATGGTTGTGTAATATATCGATTTATTAACCTGTAATACAAAATTATGTAAAAGCCTCTTCCGATGGTCAGATACAAATACTCAGTGTAACCCGATTAATCATATTCATATGTCAATTAAGTTTTCTGAATTCATTAAGATTAAGTTCCAATTATGGCTACCCCCGCCCGACAGGTATATTCCTATTTTGTAAGGAAATATATTAAAGGGTTATCTATCCTCAAGGAAGATCGTGGGCTATTAAGTCTAAGGTCTTAAACCTAAAATCATTTTTCCAAGTTCATTTTAAGTTTACCGAATCAATCTTATTAATGGCCAGTTAACAAGATGCATTAAGATTAAGGCTCAATAAATAAACCGTTATATTACCCAAACCGTAATTTAACCCCTTATAAACCGGTGATATTGGACTTCATCACAACCCCAGATAACTAACTTAGTTATGACACATAACTAGGGCTAGTAAAAACTTAAATAAAATAAAAGACATAAAGTAAATTGCTGGAAATTAAATACTGAAAAATAAATTGTTGAAAAGTAAATTGCTGAAAAGTAAATTGCTGAAAGTAAATAAAGTAAAAGTACAAATAAAAGAAAATACTGGGGTTAGAGGATCCACTTTTATTATTACTATTTTAGATATATCCCTTAATATAATATATTAACTTTGCGTGATAATTACACCCTAGCCATATAGGCGGTATCCTGATTAAGTCAAATTAATAATTAATTACCAACCGACCAACCAGGCGGTATCCATGCTTAGTCATGTTAAAACCAATTTATAATTAATTACCAACCGACCAATATGGCGGTATCCTCATTAAGTCAGGTTTATTATATTATAATTAAGGGAGATTAATCTAAATAGCAATAATAAAAGCTTTACCTTTTACCCCAGCAAGGGGGAGTTACCTCCTCATTGCGTAAAAGTAAATTGCGGAAAGTAAAGACTTAAAAGTAAAGAAAAGAAAGTGCGAAAGTGGAAATTAATTACTGAAAGCTGTAAATAAACAAGCAAGATACAATCTTCTTACTTATTCTTAAGGAATTTCAAAGAAGAAAATATGAATTTACAAATGAAATGGCTTGGTATTTATAGGCAAAATTTTGCCTCCACCAAATCCATTATTAATTGCTCCACTAATTGCTCCACTAATTGGTATCATGGTGGGAGTTTGACTATTTTTATTTATTTTTTTTTTATTTTTTTTTTTTTGCTTTGAAAATGACTTTAATAATTACACATAACACACTTTCGGATGTTTCATCAATTTCGGTCATGAAAAATTCAGAATTCGAAATTATTTTGTTCTTCAAAGTTGTAGATCTTTGAGTCTTCTTTAATCTGGAACTTGAATCAGCTCAATCCGATATCGGAGTAAAATATTATGCCCAAAATACGACAATTGTGCAAAATTATAATTTCTGAAACTGTACTTCGTTAGAACGCCCTTTCAAGTTTCCAATCTCCAAAATTAATATGTCAAGTCCAATTTTTGCCCTTATTTGACCCACATTTCGTCCTAAATGATTCCATTGAGTCCCAATATTATTTTATCTGCAAAATAAACTAAAACACATCAAAATGTTCATCAAACCCGAGAAACTAAACAAAATATTAAGTAAAATGGGCGATAAATATTGATATATTTTCGGCTCATCAAGCACCTTGCCTCTGGTAGGGTGTTATAATTTTTTTATTATCTATCTATAGATTTATGACATATTTCTGTCATAAACAAAACGACGTCGTTTTATTTTATGAAAATATATGTCATAAGTTTTATGACATATTTATGTCATAAAATAAAACGATGTCGTTTTAATTTATGACAGTTTTCTGTTATATTATTTTACAATAAATTATGAGAAAAATGAAAAATATGAAACGTGACATATATTTTTTATGTTATTTATGACATATTTTTTAAGACACAAATACGTTATAATTTTATGAAACAAATCATTTTATAACACAAAACTATAATATATTTATGACATATTTCATGACACATTTTTTGTCATATAAAAAGTGTCACGAATTGGCCTTTTTTCGTAGTGAATGTATGTTATTGTATGTAAATAATCCATAATACATTTTGTTTCTGATAATGAATGTCATTTGGCTGTATAGAGATCGCTTGTGTGTTTTCTGTTTCTGTTGTGTGGATAAAATTGATTTTGCAATATTCATGTTAGACATGTCTAACCGAGTAGCAACGGGCACTGGTGACCGTGTGTTTTTTTTATTATGGAATATCTGTTAGGAAGAAGATTAGGAAATCTGTATAGGTTATATTTTGAGGTTGTATATATTTATTGTAATTCGTGGTTTGAACGTTCGAAAAAGTTTCAATATAAAAATTCTGATTCGCATCAAGTACACTTCATGAACTCAGCTTTTGAGTTGGTTTATGTACGGGCTTTCGAAATACTTTATATTTAATGAGTATAAAAGGCAGTACGACGTATAAGGATTTTCTGACAGACAACTGTACATGTACATATATATATATATATATATATATGTGTGTGTGTGTGTGTGTGTATATGCATCATTATATACTTTATTTGGAAATTATTCTTACTTTTCATGATGTGTGTGGCTACTTATTGAGTTTTATAACTCACATCGCTTCATTTTGCTAACTTTGCAGGTTGACAACCAGATCAGTCAGTCATCAAGTGTAGGGAAGTCACACTCGAAATGACGGATCATCCAAGCTGCAGTCAGTCACTGTATAGTTTTGGGGACATGTTAAAGAGTCTAGGAATTATGTTGTTTATGTTTTATATCCTAAAATGCATGTTGGTATATGTATATTTGTAAATGAAAGTTTTATTTTGTATTGTGATTGTGGGAACGGAGCCTTGGAGTACTGATATTGGGATTCGATTTGTCTTGTGTTTGGACCGGAAGTCCTTTTTGCTTATTTTATGTTGTTACAAGTTGTATTAATTCTGGACTATATTCTAGGTTGTCCAAAATTTAGAGTGCGTCATGTCGGTTTTTCGTTAGGTTTAAGGCTCAGGGAGATGAGTTATTTCTGTCTTCTTCCGATAGCATCCTACCTCAAGTAGGGTGTTACAATTCCTTTCTCATTTTCATCACAAAATAGTACTTGAATTTTCAAGCCCAAACTTGACTTGATTACACATGAAATTTGGGAAAAATCTTAATATAAAAGTTGTAGCTCCATATATAAGATTTCCAACGGTACCAAAATCATTGAAAAATGATAACTGTAGCCCAAGATATGGTCAAAATATTAAGAACTATTCATGAAAGCGGATAAATTAAAAAGAGTACCGAAACTTAAGAAAAATTATTCCGAACTTCCGGAATGAGTTACAAGGACTTCGAATCCATTAATACATAATTATATGCATAATAACATATCGTGCATGAACAAAATGACCATAATACACATGTCATGATAACTGATGTGTTACATTTCTTTTAGTATATCTATCTAACACGAGTGTATCATAAATTAATGATTATTATGTGACATAAAAATCATAAGTTAATGATAAATATCTTTTATGGAATAATAACATTACAATTAAAATGAACCGAAAATTATTTTATTTTTAAATTTTTGACAAAAAATAACTAAAATATTTTAAATTTTGTTTGGCAGGAATTAAAATTTTATAACAAAAATATCATGAAACCATAACACATCCAAATAAGATCATGTTGGACTTCGACTTACCGTGGAGCTCTACTTCCAGCGCTTACTTGATAAACTTTTAAGGAAATGATTTTTATTTCAAAATTTTAAGTGATTAGGTTTTATTTTGCTTAAAATTTTTTTTTTTTTTTTATTTTGTATTGATTATTTTAACTGCATTTTTTAATGAGAATATTTTTTTAATCAAATAAATATTTTTATTAAAAATAAGTAGCTCAATCAAACTATTCTTAAATGTAAAGATTTGAATGACAGAAGTCAAGAGTTTGAATTCACGGTGAAGTACAATGAAATTTTATTTAATTTTTTTTAGTGATATTATAACATCAGTGATAATTGATATTAAATATATTGATACCATTGTATTAGTAATCTCTAACTCTTTAGTAAATACAGAAAAAGGTCCAAATGGTTATATTTATTGACATTTTTTGGGAGAAAAAATGGAAGCTTAACTACATTAGATACATATGTCATGTTTTTATGATACATTTATTCATGACACAAATATATCTTGAAGTAAAAACAAGAGAAATTGGCTAGAATAACCAAAAATTTAGGGGTGATTGTAAATTTAACAAAATAAAACAATGAGTTACAAAAATAGCTAGGAATTAGCCGCGTCAGTTGCACTAATGGCAACCAGTTGCGCCTGACGCGCATGCTAATTGCCTCTATTTTTTTTTAAAAAACACAAAAGTTGGTAACTGGTTGCGCCTACGCACGCAACCAGTTCTTTAAGCATGGACGATTAGAGTCCAAATCAAATGCAACTCAACCATATTATCGAGTTGGATGACAACTTCTCTAAAACCCAATACTCATTCCCATTCCATATGATTGCCAATTATAACTATTGAATGTCCTACTAAGTGCACATATATCACACTCTTTACATCAAGAATGTACTGATCACGACTTCTATCCATTCTATTATACAACAACTCTACTAAATGTTCAAAAGTTATGGATGTGGAAAGAAGCTGAACAAATGTCGTTTCTCCCACATATTTATTGTCGTCGTTGTGAGAATTCACCTAATTGCCATTTGTGAAAAATTATAATTGTATCTCCGTCATTTTTTTTAAAAAAAACAAAAATAGAGCAAAACGATAATAGTGTGAAAGAGTTTTAGTGATTGGAGAGATAGACATTAGGTTTTTTTTTTTCCAGGAGACTGAAAAATATTTAGGGAATGGAGAGAGGAGCATTATTTTTTATAGAGGTTCAAAATTTAAAAAAATTATTTTGCAATTGGTTCCATCTGAACGCGCAACCAGTTGCCTACTTTTGTGTTTTTTAAAAAAAATAAAAAATAAATAAAAATAGAGGCAATTAGTTGCGCGTCAGGCGCAACTAGTTGCAAGTAGTGCAACTGACCGGGCTAATTCCTGGTTATTTTTACAACTCATCGTTTAACTTTGTTAAATTTACAATCACCCCTAAAATTTTGTTATTCTAGCCAATTTCCCTAAAAATTGTTCAACTCAAGACAATTTTCTAACATCCTACATTTATAATAAGTCTGGAAAAATAAAAACTTAAATACATGACAAATATCTATCAAGTTTTATGACAAATTTTTTCATGATACAAATATATCATAAATTTGTAATAAAAATTATTTTATGACATAAAAATATCATCTTTTATAATATATTTGGTGACACAATTTTCCTATTATAAAAAATATCATTGTTGGCAGTTTTTCGTTCCAATTGTGAAATGAGAATTCAACTCCTCAAACAAATCTCCCACAATCTATGAATTTGTTTGGGTAGTTAGGAACCAAAGAAAACTTAGCAAGCAAACGAAAAATGACAGCGGAAACAAAAGATTAATGTGGTTCGGCGGAGGGTGGCTTCAACCTACGTCTACGGGAATAAAGAGAGGGAATTTATTACTTCATTGGGTCAAACCGACTAGCTTTCTCTCTCACTAAGCTTTTAGAGCTCTCTTTTACAAGTGGTCAAAATATAAAAATTGCTAACCCTCGAATCTGAATCTTCAATTCCTTTATATAGGCTTGCAAATCCACTGTTACACCAACCCATGACATCAGCTCATGTCACCCTGTCATCATGCCCATGTTTCTTTTTCCCAACCACTCTGCAAACAGTACCTCTGATCTCTAACTCAACCACCCTCTACCAGCAAAAGGCCATCATTCCTACATTTTGTCCACTGCTACACGTTCTGCCAACGTGACAACATGTAACTCAACCACTCCAACATTGTTCCGTATGTTAGAGTGACGCTGGCTTGTTCTTGTCACATCAGTCTTATAGAGGATCAAACTTCCAAGTAGGACATACGTCATATGCTCTCGAGTACATGATATCATGTGGTCTCAGCTCCGCTCCTCGGGTCGGTGTGTCGAGGTGAATGATGGTTAGTCCTCTTTGCCAACGTGAATAGGTTGGGTCGGTAACCTTTATACAACCTCGGGTCGGCTTCCACAAATGCTCAAGTGCTGCCGAATCTGGTATCTTTTCTTCAAGTCAGGTCGGTATCCCAACCTATCATCCAACTGGTTATCTTCCCTCAGGTGTTCTTTTTCACTATGGGCTCGGACCCCTCTGTCCGACCTCTCCCCCAGGGTCCTTGGACCTCTATCATCTGCCCAGTACAAACCTCATTCTACTCCTCATCGAGACCTGAACTTCCTCAGGGTGAAAAACCCTCATCAAACAGTCATCTATTTGCATTTTTCTAGTAGTGAATGATATGCCAAAAAGAATGATTTGGTTAATATCATTAGCAGAAACACTTAAATTAATATGTGGATACATTTAAATAATTAACCGCTTGACACTAAGTGAAGTAGATTTTTTTAAATAAAATCATCAATCTATTTAAACCACGGAAAATATAGACATTACATTAAACATTAACGAATGCAGGTGCATGCGTTTTTAATAATGACAGTATGTAATGAAATCCCGGTTTTTAGTTATTTTCAAAATTTACTACTTGTTTTAATTAGCACATGTCTTGTTCATTATTCTTTTTATGGATTTTCCTTTTCTGATTAAACAACAGCCATGCATTGCTTTTACAAGATTTTCTTCAATACTATGTTCTCAAACAATTCTTGATTTCTTTCGCTGGTTTCATCAAAAAGAGAGAGGAAAAATAAATCACCCAAAAAAACAAAAATTTGAAACGGCAAAAGAATTTAAAAAGAAACTACGTCCACAGATGACGGTGTTGCATGCAGCTTACGTGGTGCCCTAACTCTAAGCTTACACCGCCAAATGCTGGTATTAATTCTGCTTTACTGTACTTTATTTTTTTACTTTTTATAAAATACCCAAAAAGACCTTAACCTTTTAACTGGAAACAAAGAAGGGAAGCCACTGCCTTTCCTTATATATTGAAGGGTAATTACGATACTCAAATGTTTATATTTTATACTGTACTGCAAGGAATAATAAAATATTTTCCAGACAAAAAGCCTCTTGCAGCAGAAAAAGCTTTCAGTTTGTGAAATCGAGACAGAAACAGCTTTAAAAGAACCTTTTTTTTTTTTTTTTTTTTTTGCTTTCTCACATCACAAATTTGCGGCGCAGTCTCGCAGTTGCAGGTCCTTTTCTTTCTCTGAAACTATGATTTTGATTTTGTTTATATTATTTTATTTATTATTCTAAATTAAATCATCATTTATACCCAAAAAATAAAAATAAAAAGGATTTTGAGGTTAATTAATCATTCATGTATATGCAAAACTTAATTGAACAATTGAGATTCATTACCATATGAAGTGGATTTTTTTCAAGTATTTGAAGTAACAATATTATCTCTTACTTATTTTCAAATGTCACTTTAGTATATATTCTATCATATGTTGATTACATCACTACTTTCAGGATCTCCCTTTTTTTTTTTCCTTATGCATGCGAAATCATTTATTTATATATAAAAAAAAAAATCCAAAACAATTTTTCTTGATCTACATAAAATCAGCTTTATAAAAATCTAACAAGAAAATCATTGATGTTCTTGTGTTATTGTTTTAAAAAGGTAAGACGATTTAAAAAGTTTTTTATTTTATTTTATTTTCCTGCGTTATAAACTATAAATGCAAGTATATGTTTTTATTTTTTCCCGCGTTCTAACTAACAATTGAAAGTATATAATTTTAGTGTTTGGCTTTTGTAACGTGTCAAAATATAAGTATTCGTTCATGCCTATGTGGAAATGCAACATTGAGTGAGATAAAGTCATCGGACTTTAATATTCAAACTTTCGCATTTTAAATATATATATATATATATATATATATATATATATATATATATATATATATATATATATTTCTTTTAAATTTATATTTTAAGAAATATTTCTACTTATTTATTGTTTTAAAATACATATATTTTAAAAAACAAACTTTATATATTTATTCTTCAAATTTTTATATTTTAAAATAATTCAATTAATTTATTCTTTTAAAAAAATAATTTAATTTATTCTTTAATATTCTATACTTATATTATTTTTTATTTTAAAATTATTAAAAAAACGTTTATATAATTATTCCTTAAAAAAATATATAAAAAAAATTATTTGTTTATTCTTTTAAGTTTATAATTTTATAACTGACCCTTAGTTATGATTTCATAAGAAATCATCCTTTTAAGTAAAAATTTACTAGCGCTCTTAAACTTAAGTGTTATTTAAAAAAAAAAAAAAAAAACACACACACACACAACAAAAGTGTTGGGTTCAAATTTTCTTCACGTAATTTTTGTTTTTTAAAACAAATTATATGTATCTGACGACATAACATAAAATGTACAATAGAAGTGCATTCAAGATTCTATGTCATAATTCACCACCTTAATTGTAGAATGATCATATGGGCAAAGTTCATTCGCAGAATAGGGTTTGATATTTATAAGCAGTTGAATAAGCCAAGTACTAAATAAATATTAATTTGTTAAAATGTTTAAAGAAGAAACCATTATACTAAAACGTCACAACATTACACAAAATCTTATTTAGAGATTTGTTTCCGGAATTAATTAATATTGTAAGTAATTAAGGAAGTTATTGAGAGCAAGAAGCCTTTAAAGTGTAGAAATATTAATTTTTACTTTTACATGAATTTACCATCATATGAGATCGCAGCAGCAACTTTAAAGAAGATGAAACTCAACTCCTTGATAGCGGCTCGCCCTGTTCTTTTCTTCATCTTGCCCGTGAGTACTTTGCATTATATTACCTTCCATAAATTTTACTGTGCCTTGTAAGTTTCAATTGATTGTGAAAAATAAATCTCTTTTTTTTACAGCTGTGTTTCAATTGAATTTGTCTTAGTTAATTATTAATATATTTATTTTGTAACCACATAACCTAATATACTGTACAAAATATTATTTCTCTCTCGTATATATTCTCAGGCACTGTTAGTGTTGCTAGTCCCTACTTCATTGATTCCATATTGGTACAAGATGACCAAACACATGGAGCATGAAGTGGAATTGAACACCAACCAATTGCACATTGGAATGCAATCTCAAATTAAGAGCATAGCAACACTACTTCTTCCAATAAATTCTTCGGCTAAAAATTTAGCAGAAGTGATAAGTTCATCTCTCCGTGGGACTCATCTTTTATTCTCCGATATCAAAACTAAGGTTAGTGTAATCAAAATTAAATTTCCCCCTTAATTTCACAATCATTAATTAATTAATTAATTAATTTGTTACATACAATATGCAGGTGGCCCCTTCACTGTTTCAAGCATTCTTAACAACTCCTCATTTGTCACAGATATCATATATTGCAATGGACGGTCTCTTTTTTAGCTACTATGATGATGGAAACCAAACCCTAGCACTGTACTCCAATTCTACAGGCTACACATGGTACAAGCAGCCTGTGGATCGCCACACGGGGAAGCTGTATGGAGATGCCATTATGATTAATCCCTCGAGCTTAAACACTACAAGCTGGTTTCTTAAAGCTTTAAATAGTACAGATGATGGTATAGGCTCTTTAGGAACTGGATGGAATAAAGCTAAAGATGCTCTATTTCTTAACACAGCTGGTATAAATGGAAGAGGAGCTGTCTCATTAGGGTTTCCAGTCAAATCAGTTACCGATTTATTTACCGGTATAAATCTTTTCGGTGGGAAGCTATCCCTAGCAACAAATGATGGGACTGTGTTGATACAAGGGCTTCCAAATGCTCGAATGATCGTTGTCAACAACTCAGTTTCCTTCACATTAATGGCTTACCCAGAGAATACGGCAAAAATAACCCCTGTTAAATATGTTTCATGCATGGATGATATGTTACCTATTAGCGAAAAAGATTACAAGGTCTATTGTTCACAATTTGAAATCGCGGGTGTGAAAACGGTATGTTTTTTACACGTATAATTGCCAGATTAATAAATAAATATTATATGCATGCTATTTTCTTTTTACAATGTGATACCTAGTGCAATGGTCAAGTATTAAAAAGAGTCTATCCGGTTGATCACGAGTCTGGAAATAGCTTCTCTATGATATGTCCATGATTTAGAGATGACAATTGGACTTCTTATCTCGATTTGTCCCGATTAATGATTTAGAATGAAAAATTCACACCAAATCTTCGATTGAATGGTTCAAGATTCTAAAGGATTTTTTTTATCCCAAATCACAATCCGATTTTTTATTGGAGATGATCGGAATTTTTATTAAGGATCATTTTTCATCCGGAATCCTGAAGGATTTTCTACCAACTCTAAAATGATCTGCTAATTGTACTTTGTTTTGTGTTTATGATTTAGGTTTATGCACTGGCTATGCCGCGCAAAGGATTGGTCAGCCTTGTACATAAAACTAGCAAGCTTGCTCTTATTCTCCTTATTGTGATGAACGTCAGTGTTCTAATTGCCTTGTTGAATTTTATTTTCATATTGGTTAGAGCTTCCAAAAAGGAGATGCATCTATGTGCCTCACTCATTAAACAAATGGACGCGACACAGCAAGCTGAAAGAAAGAGTATGAATAAGAGTCTTGCTTTTGCAAACGCCAGCCACGATATTCGTGCTGCCTTAGCAGGCATTACTGGTTTGATTGAGCTTTGCTATGTAGAAGTTTGTCCTGGTTCCGAGTTGGAGACAAATTTAAGACAAATGAATGTTTGTGCCAATGACCTGTTGAGTAAGTTTATTATCTGTATTTTAAAATCATCAGAATACTTGTATACATTTGAGCTACCTAAAATTATATTTTTGCTTTTGTTTTTGTTTTTGTTTAGGCTTATTGAATTCTATACTTGACACAAGCAAAGTTGAAGCTGGGAAAATGCAACTTATGGAAGAAGATTTCAGTGTGGGGGATTTGCTTGAGGATGTAGTTGACTTGTTTCATCCTGTGGCTATGAGAAAAGGAGTAGAGATAGTACTGGATCCAATTGACGGCTCAGTGCTCAAGTTTTCAAATGTTAAAGGTGATAGAGTAAAACTGAAGCAAATATTATCCAACTTACTAAGCAATGCTGTTAAATTTACAACAGAGGGTCACATATCAGTTCGAGCTTGGGTTAAGAAGCTTAGTGCCATTGGAAATCCAACAGCAGTACTCTCTTCTAATCCACATGGTTTGTTCCAATCTCTGTCGTGCTTGTTTTACAAGAGCAAGAAAGCACGCAGTGATCTGGAAGCAGTGAATGCGGCTCAGAGACACGAAAGTGCTATGGAATTTACATTCGAGGTGGATGATACAGGGAAAGGAATTCCCAAAGAAAAGCGAAGATCTGTGTTTGAGAATTATGTGCAGGTCAAAGAAGGAGAAGTTGGCACTGGCTTAGGGCTTGGGATTGTTGAGTCTCTTGTAAGTAAATAAACAAGTCACTTAGTTTAATTATTTTCTTATTTATATAGCTCAGTGAGAGACTTGTATTAATTTTTTGAAACAGGTTCGTCTTATGGGCGGAGACATAGAGATTGTGGATAAAGAGAATGACAAGAGAGGAACTTGCTTTAGGTTCAATGTTTTCCTGGCAATACGCGAGGCTTCCTTTAATGATAGTATTAGTAGTATTACAGGGGATAAAGAGTTAGCTGGTGATTCTGCAGCCGCTGGCACACAATTACAACACATGAACTTGACAGTTAAAGCTCCTAGTCCTAGCCTGAGCATACGCACTAACAGTCCCAGGCTGAATATTCTTAGCCCTGGTTCCAGACATGAGGAATCCAAAGTTGTTCTCTTGATAGCAAACGAAGAGCGGCGAAGAATTGCACAAAGGTTCATGGAGAATCTTGGAATTAATGTATCTGTTGTAAGTAAATGGGAGCGTCTTCATTCGACTCTCAAGAGGTTGAAATCCAAGTTCAGAATCCATTCCCCTCACAGTTCTTTGGGAAAGACAGATTTGAGTTCAAGGAGTGACAGTGAAAGTGCAAGTTTTAAAGAAGTGCCCTTAAGTGCCATGGAAGGAACAGAGCATAAGCTGACCGTGTACAAACAGAGAGGTGCACCAAACTTCATACTTCTTGTTATTGACGCTACTGCCGGACCATTTTCAGAGATTTTCAATATTGTGGCTGATTTTAGAAGAGACCTTCAATGCAACTGCAAAGTTATTTGGTTAGATAAACCAATTTCGCGCAGCATCAATTTCGATGGCCTTGAAGAACAGACAGTGGATCCAAATGATGATGTTCTATTGAAACCTTTTCACGGATCCCGTTTGTATACAGTGATAAAACTTTTGCCAGAATTTGGAGGAATCCAACCAAACCATCATGGCAAAGCTTCTAGAGATGCTAGTTCATCATCATATTCAAAGCATCCTCATAGAAAGGGAAAATCAAAAAGTAAAGCTCGTCGTGAGATACAAGAAGAGGGCAGCTCGAGAAGTGAACATTCGAGGAGGGATATTATATCAAGTGCCCCAGTTCAGCCTAATTATTTTCAGTACAAAACGCGAGATTCTCGAGGTGATCAAGGACAGAGCTTGGGGCCCAGGCAGACGGAAATAGTGGAAGAGTATGAGAAACCCTTGAGTGGGAAGAGATTCTTGGTTGCAGAGGACAGTACAATGCTTAGAAGAGTGGCTGAGATTAATCTTAAACATCTTGGTGCAACTGTTGAGGCTTGTGAAAATGGACAAGAAGCTTTGCAACTAGTTTGCCGTGCTCTAAAAGATCCTAGAGATCTTGGTGCTCCTCACATTCCGCCTTATGACTACATATTAATGGACTGTGAGGTAATGGTTTTGGTTACAATCAATTTTAAGACTTTCAAAGCATCTGTTTTACTATCTGTTTCTACATTTGTAAATTTAAATTGCATTGAACTAGTTGTGACTTCTAACTTGCTTGCTTCCTAGATGCCGATAATGGATGGGTATGAAGCAACGAAACTGATTCGGAATGAGGAGGACTGTTACGGAGTTCATACCCCAATCATTGCATTGACTGCTCATATCTCAGGTGATGAAGCAGATAAAACTATTGAGGCTGGAATGGACGTCCATTTAGGCAAACCTCTGAACAGAGATCATCTGCTGGAAGCCATCAGATACATCCACAGCAAATTTCCTTATTCATCATACAACAGGCCTCCCTTTTTATTATAGTGACATTTTTGCTGCTAGTTTTGTTTTAGTTATAACGAATATGATAGCATCTATTGTTACGTATATATAACTCAATGGTAATAACATTTCTGGTGTTAGTTTTGTTAAAAAAAAAACAATGATATAGATGTGTGAAACTTTATGTAGCAGTTTTTCAAGCCTATTTTGAGTCAGGGTAGAAGCAGGAGCAGCATTTACATTTTGCAGAAAGAATCAATAAGCAAATAGTAATATCAGTTAGCATCACATCATTTGAATTTGGCATATTGCAGGAGAGGGAGAGGCAGCTCATGTTTACAAACACAGGACTATAATTTACAAAATCTAAGTTGAGTAAACAAAGCATCTGTATTAGTACGAAATCTAAGCTACTAGTACAATGGGAAGAATATTACGATTCTTGATCTTACATGTGCTAAACAGCAACAACTAAGACGGGATTACAGATATCAGAAAAGAGTTTCCCATACAAATTAGGGTTCGCAACAGGAAGTATATAAACGTTTTAAGTTATTTTCGTTTTCTTTGACTTCACATGAGGCTTCTCAGGGACATCTGCATCATCTTCAGAAGGGCTTTCAACTAATTCATCAGGGACGTCGTTTGGAACATTGTGTTTGGTAATGTAGTCCTTCAATATGCTCATACTTTGCTCTTTCATTGAATCCAACTGCTCTGAAAGATTTCCCTTGATTGTTGCACTGACAGACTGTACCTCAGACCCAAGACGAAATGTAGCTACAACTCGAGACTTGGGAGGACTTGCATCACCACGTTGAACCTCCATTTACTGCCAAATGTCGTCATAATCAGTTCAGAGAAAGATGTTTCAAATTTCATTTTCACAATCCTAAATTATTTGTGGAAGGACTAATATTAAGAATAATAACACTAATAAGAGCTTTGTTTCACAATAAATTCATAACATGCAACCTTCAAATAAGAGTGCTTAGTTAGCCATGTACCAGAGCGCACAAAAACATTGAAAGATGATAGAACAAAATAAATTCTTTCAAGTGGTAAATGATTTCCCATTACCACCACTATAACAGACGGTCAAGGCGGCCACTTGGACGCTGCCCGACCGTCCCAATTTGGCAGAAAATGACGATTTAAGCAGGTGTCAATGGGAAAATTCAGATCTACGGCAAATGGTAGTTTGGATCGGCACGTGACCACCGGAAATGGGATGGCCGGTGATTTCTGAACAGGAAGAACCGACACGTGCTCCGATTGGCCGTCTCATCCGATGTCCCAGAAACTATTAAACCCTAACCCTAATTAAACCCAAAATTCCAAACCCTATGCCTAATTGATCGCAATTTGCCAAATCCAAACCTTAATTAATATCAAATTGACATAATCTAACCAAAATTGACCTGAATTTACAAAATCCTAATTGTAAACTTAATTGAACTCAAATTTTTAAACCTAATCAAAATCTTTGGAATAAAAAATAAAACCATCTAGCCCATCTGTCTAAGCGCCTCTTAGAAAACCTAGGCAGCTCCCCACCATACGCCCAATGACTACCGTTTTTTTAGAACCATGTAACAAAGCACATTGCCAATTAGGTCACAGATATATCAATGAAATTGTACAGTAAAAAAACTAACCAAACAAACTAAACAAATGTATTTTCCTACTAAGTGCCTCAGATACTCTGACGTCATTGTGCTCTATTTGATAAACTCAGTAAAATCTAGATCTTCTGTAAATATCTACTTACGTACTCTATCCAAAATCATTGCCTCATTAGTAAAATCTAAAACCAGTGATATGAAAGATTGAATTCAACGGCCACTCAAATCTGACGCTATACGTGATGAAAACGAAAGGGCTGAAACAGATACGGTAAAGAGATGCAAATTCGATATTTCGATTTTACGAAACAAATTTATGGTCTCCTTTCTCTTTCAAAAAAATGAAAAAGCAGTAAAAGAATGACTGACCTTCCTATTATTATCAGCTTGGATTCCTCGACTATGGGATTGGGCGGTATCTGCAGGTCGGCGGATTAGAACACAACAAGAGAATTATCTTCCAAGCCTTACAAACGAGAGCTTTTTTAAAATTATCATTTACCTCCTCTAAAGGTATCTAAATTTCATTTATCGCCCCTATCTTTTTTGTTTTTCTTTCCCGTCACCCAATTTTTGTTCTCTTCAAATAATACAGCGGCTAAATCTCAAACTGGTACTTCAAAATTAGGGATACAAAACTAAAGAAATTTAAATTCTAAGTATACGAGTACATGCCCCATATTTTATACAGATTGATCATATATTTTATATATTGATATTGTAAATATTACGGATCTTATAGATTTCATATTTTAAATGAGATAATTGATTTACTTATATGTAATATTTATACATCATTCGTTTGTCTCTCATTTCTCAAATAATATTTCTTATAATAGTCAGAGTGTGCATCCTGAAACATAATAAAAATAAAAAATTCATGAAATAAAAAACTTATAAACATAATTTAAAATAAAATAATAATAACAATAAACCCAAAATCCAAAAAATTGGCTATGTTTTGAGGACGACAACTATTTAGGTTTGTTATTTTAATAGGAGATTATATTTTTATATTGTAATGAGTTTTTTATTTTAATAATTTATTATTTTAAATGTATAATTTAATAACAAAAATATTAATTGTAGAGATTAAGTGTCACATATTTTTTTTTAATAGAAGATTATACTATATCTTTTTATTATAATAAGTAATAAAAAAATTAATTGTAAAGATTAGATGTCATGCGACGCTATAGAAAACTTTAAAATGTTTAATTTATATATATGTGTGTGATTTTGCGAAATTATTTGTAATATTATTCAAAAATTAAACAGATAGTATAATATATTTTATTGTTACAATATGATCTTATTTAATAGATTTATTAATTTAATGGTGTTTTTTTAATTGTAATATAATAGTATAATATGTATTCTTATTATAATAGAGTTCTTATAAAATTATAATATATATTTTTTATTGTAATAAATTTTTTATTTAATATAAAATTAGTAATAAACATATTTTAATTTTATAATTTAATAATAAAAGATTCATTGTATAGATTAAGTGTCACGTATGTTTTTTATTTTAATGAAAGATTATAATATGTTTTCTTATTATAATAGGTTAAAATATTAATTAATTAATTAAATTAATAGGTTTCCTACTTTAATAGTAGATTATATTTTTATATTGTAATAGGTTCCTTATGTTACTAATTTATTATTTTCATTTTATAATTTAATAATAAAAATAATTATAAAGATATTTTAATTTAATAATTTAACAATAAAATTAATTGTAAAGATATTTTAATTTTATAATTTAATAAAAATATAATTGTAAATATATTTTAATTTTATAATTCAATAATAAAAATTTAATAGTAGAGATTATGTTAATTGTAGATAATTTAATAGTGTTTTCTTATTTTAATAGGATAGTCTAATATGTTTTATTGTTATAATGGAATTCGTATAAAATTATAATATATATTTTTATTATAATATGTATTTTTATTTAATAGATTTATTAATTTAGTTTTATGATTTTAATATGAATCCGTCAAGTGGCGCGATGATGACACTTAAAAATGTTCACCTTAAATATATATATATATATATATATATATATAATCTCGTTAGAGGGACGGTAGGCGGCTTCCTTGCGTTGTAGCTAATAGAAGAGATAGACGCTCTTGTTGCAGTAGTGCCGATCCTCTTGGGGCTGTTGAAGCAGTTCTGGATGTTAGAGCAGTTGTAGTTGCCGCTGTTGGCATAGAGACTCTGACTGTGATCGAATAAGTTCCTGATCGCACTGGATTGATTGAATGGCAATCGGTGAAAGGCGAAATCCATTTTTAATGAATCTACTTATCCCGCAAGGTTTTTTACCCCGAAATAGTTTAAATATCGAAGGGTAGAATGTAGTTTGGACTTAGCCTAAAGAGGATAATAAAGGGTCAAGGGCTCAGAGAGGCTGAAGTCAGACAGAAGGTCCTGACCTTACTACACAGAAGAGTCCATCTGAGGAAAGAACCTATTGATGATGAAGAAAGTTGGAATACCAACCCAACCTAAAGAGTAAGTGCTGAATTTGGCAGCATGACAGTATTTGTAGAAGCCGACCCGACTTGGTTAAAGAAGCTAAATGGAGCTTTGACAAGTATCATCTGCCTCGGAATGCCGACCCAATGAACGAAGATGAGATCACAAGCTGACCTGTATTGAAGCCACATGACGTATGTTCTACTTGGAAGTTTGGGCCTCCAGAAGGATGTTGTGACAGAAGTTGGTCAAACGACTCTTTTTGGGAAGAGACCCTGACAGATGAAGCAGTACCAGAGCAGTTGAACCGCAGACTGTCATACTAACAAAGCCTGTAACAGCCAAGTGATTGGAATGATGGATTCTACTGATAATGGATGGTTGAATTGGGTGTCAGTACGACTGTTTGATGAGTGGTTGGGGAAAAGAAGCATGGGGCAATGATGACATAATGACATTAGCTGACGTCATGGGCGATGGAATAGTTGATATGAAAGCCTATATAAAGGTGTTGAAGATTCATATTAAAGATAGTTTTTTTGGGATATAACTTCTAACATATTTCAACTTGAAAAAGAGCTAAGAGCCAAGAGTTTAGTGATAGAGAGAGAAAAACAAGTCGTAACCGATCACTTGTGTAACACCCCACCAGAGGTATCATGCTACCGGTAGGAGACATGATTAACCCGTCTCTATAAGCCTCTAATATATATAAAAAAATGGACATGGCCCGTCCTAAAACTAGACATCCTGGACCAAAATCCAGTATCAAAACAACTCAAAATGTATCATCAAACACATTATAGGGCATCATGCCACTCATAACACATCCAAATCAATGCAAACACTCAAGGGCTCCGTGCCCACAACATGACATCTCAAATAATATAACTAAATTTTACAAACTTTACTATTACATATACTCATATAACTAACAATATTTTAAAGCCCAAAAGAATAACCCATGGCGACTTTACAAAATAATATATGTCATCTGGTATCATCCCCGTTGACACGCTCGAAAAGTGTTCTTTTACTCCCAAGTATAAAAGTGTCGAAGTAATAAATAACCCGGTGAGTCCGGGGTCGATCCATAGAGAAGAGATTTAGCAAAATAGAATAATGACCAGTGCGGGAATGAAAAGTTTGCTTTGTTGAAGTAGTTGGAGGATTTTAGGTTGGAATACAATAATAGAAATAAATGCTGGAGTTTTGGGATCCACTTTTAGTCTCTTAAACATTTAGAAATCTCGCTTTATCATAATTTATAAATTGTCATTTTTACCCACTTAATTTATTACAGGAATTAATTATGCCAATAAAAAGAACCAGCCATAAAAGCGGTAATCATTTCTGTCAATACTTAGTCCTACCAAGGTACTAAACATGCCAAAAACATAAAACCAGCCATAAAGGCGGTGATACCGTTTGTCTATAACAAGTCCTACCAATGTACTTAATTATGCCAAAATCGTATAAAAACCGGCCATAAAGGCGGTAGGGTATAAAGATAAAACCAGCCATAAAGGCGGTAGACAGATAAAACCAGCCATAAAGGCGGTATAAAGATAAAACCGACATAAAGGCGGTATAAAGATAAAACCAGCCATAAAAGGGTAGATAGATAGATAAAAACCAGCCATAAATGCGGTATAAAGATTGTCAATAATTAATCTAGATTTAAATCAAGTTTTAATCATTAGATTTCAATTTATTATTATAATAAAAGCGAGTTTAATCTATGTTCTCATTATAAAAGCTTCACTCTTACTCTAACAGAAAAGAAATTAGCTACTCATTTTGTAATAAAATATATTCGTACTTTTATTATTGAAAGAAAAAGACATTACAAAAAGCTTTAAGTAAATAAACAAACAAGACACACTCTCTCCAAGAATTACAGAGGAATCAGGAAAGAAAGTATTAAAATTTCTAATGTCGGATGCTCCTTTTTATAGGCAAATTTGGCCGCCCAGACCAGCGAATGCATGTTGTGGACACGTGTCAAAGAATGGTGAGCCATGTTGGGGACACGTGTCAGAGAATGGTGAAGCCACGTTGGGGACACGTGTCACGACGTAAAGGTTCCACGTGTCACGATGTGATTGCAGATTTTACGACATGCCTGCCGATTTTACGACGTGCTTGCAGATTTTACGACGTGCTTGCATAATATTTTTCATGTCTGATTTGTCCCGTCGAGCTTCCGAGCAGTATTTTTCCTGACAAAAACATAAAATAACACAGTAAAAGCACTCAAAGCATAACTTTAAAATATTTACACAAATGTGTCAATTTAAGGGGATTAGTGAAACTATAAGTGTAAAATGATTAACTTATCGTCTAATAAATATGCATTTTTTAGTATTCATCACACCCCACAACCAGCTTATTACTAGTCCCTAGTAATTCAAGCGGAAGAAAAATTCTTATCTAAGTCAACAATTGTTTTCTTTTTTTTCTGAATGATCAAATAAATGACTTCTCATGTACTTTTTTTTTTTACCATTCTTCAATATACTCATAAAACAAGGTATTAATCAATATATTGTGCCCACAATATCACATGTATTTATTGAAAAGAGAGTAATATTTTTGTCCTAAGATTATATTAGAGTTTACACTTTTTTGGCAGTGAAAGTTTATTTATAAACATATCTTCAATCCATGTATCGAACTTTAGGCCAGTGACTCCCAAACCAGTTCGTTTTAGGGCATTAGGTGTTAAGACACCCCTACGTGCTTAATTGCTCGGATCTCAGATAATCAGTGTCTAAAATATATCTTCAATCCATATATCGATCTTTGGGCCAGTGACTCCCAAATCAGTTGGTTTTAGGGCACTAAGTGTTAAGACACCCCTACGGGCTTAATTGCTCGGATTTCAGATAAACAGTGTCCGATTTCCTTAAGCTTTCTTTTTAACCCTTGTAACGAGCTTTGGGCCAGTAATTCCCAGACCAGTTGGTCTTAGGGTACTAAGTGTTAAAACACCCCTTCGAACTTAATTGCTCGGGTTAGAAAGGCTACGAAACAAAATTTATTCAAACTTCTAAAAATTTAAATGATTCAAAAAAAAGGAACGATAAATAACTTGTTACGAATTATATTGAGATGCATCTCAGGAGTGAAAACTCCTTACACAACCACCTCTGAACAACAATTCCACTTGGTTTAGAAAACACATTTGTTGTTAGTTTGTGTGTATATATATGGATATATATTTTTACACACAAAATAACAACACGGTGTAGACAACAGGAACTGGACGACGCTGTTCCGGGCTCGCGGCCCAGTTGGGAAGTACGAAATAACATGGAGTCGCCACCCGGTGTGAACCGGGAAAATGAGATTTAAGGCCGCACTCACCCCTCGCAAGGGAAGACCTCAAACCATTGGGTTCGGAATGGTCCCTTACTTATGTCGTTTGTAATAAATGGATTTGTGTAATATTAACCAAGTCTACTCAACATGCTTAAGAACAGCCTATTAACCATGCATAAAACATCATCATGCTAAACAACCTAATCATGCATAGGAAAATAAATATCATGCTAAACGACTACATCATGCTTAGAAACAACCAACTAATCATGCATTAAATATCATACTAAACAACCTAATCATGCATAGGAAAATAAATATCATACTAGACAATTAAATCATGCTCAAGCACAACCAACTAGTCATGCATAAAACTATAACATATTAAACATCCTAATCAGGCATAAAAAATATATAACACACTAATCTAAATCATGCTCAAACACAAGTTTGGATGAAACGAAATACGTGTGTCTTTCAAGTGGTACGTGGCATTGTATCCCGAGTACAAACCGCACTACCATCCATTCGGATTCGGCTACGGAATTTACGTCCGGGTTTCCATCCAATATACCACAAGCAAGAACACATATTCCATTCATCCGAAATCACATCACATACTAAGTCATTGTTTCATGCAAACAAATTCCAAACAACGTGCCAAACTGACTATTCAAGCTAAACACATTCCCTACGTCATTATTCCATACGATTAAATTACATGCCTCTTAATTCACTAATCCATACAAATAAAACAAATTACATGCTTTCTAATCCATTAATTCATGTGAATACAAATAGCAAATTAACTAAAAATAAATGATGGTAAATAAAATAGGTGCCCTCAGGTCTTACCTTTTAGTCGCTATCCGGGAGTGCGTTCCACGGTGCCGGAAGGGTTAGCATCCCACTGTTCTCACTGATCCGTTGTTTTCGCTGTTTTGTCCGGGTTCGCCGTTTTCACTGTTTTCACTGTTTTCACCGGCGGTTACAGTTTACCATTTTTTCCGTTTTCTCACTGTTTCGACTCGCCGTTTTCGCCGTTTCACTAGTCACTTTTCTGCAGTTTTCTTCTATTTTTACTCGATGTTTTCTCTCTTTTTCAACTCAATTTCTCATTCTCTCTCTTGGATTATTCTTGGGTTGTTTTGGTCACGGTTTTGGGCCAGTTATTTACGTACGCATGTGTGTGCATGTGGGTGCTTCAAAGGGGCTCGGCTTGGGTGAAGGGGCTGGTTACGTGTGGTTCAGTGGGTGTAGGGCTCGGCTTCTGGCTGAAGGCTCGGCAAGGGTATGCTTGGCAAGTCAGTAGGTGAAATGCATTTCACGTGCATGGTTCAGTCTGGTTCATAGAGTGCTCGGCTAAGGGATTATAGGGGTCTCGGCAAGGGTGTGCTTGGCATGTTGAAGGGTAGAGGTGCAATTATTGATGCGTTGGTTTAGGACAGGGGCAGTGTTTACGTGAAGAATACTCGGTAGTGGTTAGTAGAGGCTAAGGAGTGCTCGGTATTGGCTGGATTGATGGAGCAGTGGCTCGGCAAAGAAGGGTTACAGGCAGTGTACGGTTTCAGTGATGAAGTCCAGAGCGTCCTTCATGTTTGATGGATGATCATGGTCTCGGTAAATGGTCTTGTTTCACAGTGAGTCTGCAGTGGGCTGTTAAGGGTCGATGAAGATGGATCAATTGATCGTGGAGAGTTCAAGAGTGATGATAGAGATTGATAGAGATCATTTTTTGATGATAGGGCGTGATGATCAGGTCTGTGTGGTGCGTCTATGTTTGAAGGCAGTGAGCTGATCGGTCTGGCCTGGAGGCTACTCGGTTTGAAGGGTTAAATGGCTAGGTGATGGCGTGAGCTGCTGAGGCTTAAGTTGCTGTTGAAGATGGAGACAAGGGACGTGGCAGTGTGGTGCGTGAGGGGCTGCTGGCAGTGGTGTGTGAGGGCTGTGTCTAGGGTTTTTTCGTGGGGGAGAAGCTGATGGAGAGGTGGATGATTGAAGGAAAATAATGAGGTGTGCTGGAGGATGAGATGGGTGGTTGCAGGGTATGGGTGGTTGCATTGATAAGGTATGGGTGTTGCCGATGAGTGGGTGAATTGATGGGTGGCTAGTAGGGTATGGGTTGATTTGTTGTTTAGTTGTTGTTGGAAATCAATAAACAAAGAAGAAAGGTGGAGGGTATAGGCTTTATTGAATAAAATAAACAATTGTGAAAGAAATGGTGGGGGGCAATCACGTGGAAGCAAGGATGATGATTTAAAAAAGAAAATGGAAATAAGTGGAAGGTAGACATATGGCCGAATATGTGTGAATTGGTGGGGAAATTATTTGAATTTTAATTGTTAATTTATGTTTGCGAATGGAATGTGCGAAGGGTGTATTTATTTTGTGTTTTAATTATCCGTCATTTTTTGTTAAAGTTGTTATTTAATTGGTTGGTAATTTTTAATGATTTAATTTAATTCAAATTAATTTAATTGGTTGGTGAATTTTAATTTTTGGAAGTTAAAGGGTCACAAGCATGAAAAATGAGAGAGAGGATAGGCACAAAAAGGAGCGAGGATAAGGTCCGGGTGGAGGGTAATCTTGAAACGGAAACCTGACGAACAAACCCGAAGCAAAACAAGCGAATTAGATCCATAAAACGTCAATTCTTGACTTCCCTTTCCGACGACCGCTTTCCGCAACTTCCGCAACGAAAAAGTAGTGCCTCCATACGAGGCTCCTCATTGGGCTGGTATGCAAAAATGCAATGCTACAGTCGCCCCCACTTGATGGGACTTGTGCAGTGTGTGACAATGACAATTCTATCAAAGTACGTGCAATGTATTTTTACTTACCTGGCTCGCCAGCTGCCACCTGACTCACCTGCTGCTTCGAACTGAATTGATATGATGGCGAGGTGCCTCGACCTCTGGGCTTTGTTCCCGAACCACCGAATGTGAACTGTGATGATGATGCAGTGGGCCCTCGACCCTGGGACGCATCCCGAAACTGCAACCGACAACGGGGGCCTCGACCCTGGAACGCGTCCCATACCGCTGACAAAATGGGCCTCGGCCTGGGGACGCATCCCCAAAATGATGCAGTGGGTCCACGACCCTGGGACGCATCCCAAAACTGCAACTGACAACGGGGGCCTCGACCCTGGGACGCACCCCAATACCGCTGACAAAATGGGCCTCGGCCCGGGGATGCATCCCCAAAATGATGCAGTGGGTCCACGACCCTGGGACGCATCCCAATAACTGCAACTGACAACGGGGGGCCTCGACCTGGGACGCATCCCCATATCGCTGACAAAATGGGCCTCGGCCAGGGGACGCATCCCCAAAATGATGCAGTGGGTCCACGACCCTGGGACGCATCCCAATAACTGCAACTGACAATGGGGGCCTCGACCCTGGGACGCATCCCAATACCGCTGACAAAATGGGCCTCGGCCCGGGGACGCATCCCCAAAATAATGCAGTGGGTCCACGACCCTGGGACGTATCCCAATAACTGCAACTGACAACGGGGGCCTCGACCCTTGGACGCATCCCAATACCGCTGACAAAATGGGCCTCGGCCCGGGGATGCATCCCCAAAATGATGCAGTGAGTCCACGACCTTGGGACGCATCCCAATAACTGCAACTGACAACGGGGGCCTCGACCCTGGAACACGTCCCATACCGCTGACAAAATGGGCCTCGGCCTGGGGACGCATCCCCAAAATGATGCAGTGGGTCCACGACCCTGGGACGCATCCCAATAACTGCAACTGACAACGGGGGCCTCGACCCTGGGACGCACCCCAATACCGCTGACAAAATGGGCCTCGGCCCGGGGACGCATCCTCAAAATGATGCAGTGGGTCCACGACCCTGGGACGCATCCAATAACTGAACCTGACAACGGGGGCCTCGACTCTGGGACGCATCCCCATACCGCTGACAAAATGGGCCTCGGCCCGGGGACGCATCCCCAAAATGATGCAGTGGGTCCACGACCCTGGGACGCATCCCAATAACTGCAACTGACAACGGGGGCCTCGACCCTGGGACGCATCCCAATACCGCTGACAAAATGGGCCTCGGCCCGGGGACGCATCCCCAAAATAATGCAGTGGGTCCACGACCCTGGGACGCATCCCAATAACTGCAACTGACAACGGGGGCCTCGACCCTGGGACGCATCCCAATACCGCTGACAAAATGGGCCTCGGCCCGGGGACGCATCCCCAAAATGATGCAGTGAGTCCACGACCCTGGGACGCATCCCAATAACTGCAACTGACAACGGGGGCCTCGACCCTGGGACGCATCCCCATACCGCTGACAAAATGGGCATCGGCCCGGGGACGCATCCCCAAAATGATGCAGTGGGTCCACGACCCTGGGACGTATCCCAATAACTACAACTGACAATGGGGGCCTCGACCCTGGGACGCATCCCAATATCGCTGACAAAATGGGCCTCGGCCCGGGGACGCATCCCCAAAATAATGCAGTGGGTCCACGACCCTGGGACGCATCCCAATAACTGCAACTAACAACGGGGGCCTCGACCCTGGGACGCATCTCAATACCGCTGACGAAATGGGCCTCGGCCCGGGGACGCATCCCCAAAATAGAATATACTTACGATGATGTGGGTCTCAACCCTAGGATGCATCCCAAAACTTCTGAAGATGATGATATAGGCCTCGACCTTGGGACTCGCCCCCCAAAACTGATACTGATATGGGCCTCGCCCCTAGACTGATACTGATATGGACCTCACCCAAACTGATGCTAATGTGGACCTTCCCCCAACTGATACTGATATGGGCCTCGCCCAAATTGATACTGATATGGGCTTCGCCCAAACTGATACTGATATGGGCCTCGCCCAAACTGATACTGATATGGGCCTCTCCCCCAGACTAACACTGATGTGGGCCTCGCCCCAGACTGATACTGATATGGGCCTCGCCCAAACTGATACTGATAAAGTGGGTTACAACCCTGAGACGCATCCCCAAAACTACTGATATAATGTGGGCCTCGACCCTGGGACGCATCCCCAAAACTGTTTTTAGTATGGGCCTCGCCCCAAACTGATAATGTAGCTGATGTGGGCCTCGACCCTGTGACTCATCTCTGAAAACTGATATTGATGCTGATGTGGGTCTCGCCCTCGGGACTCATCTCTGCAACCGATACTGATGCTTATGCTGAAGGTGGGCCTCAACCCTGGGACTCATCCCTACGACAGATACTGATGGTGACATGGGCCTCGGCCTTGGGACTCATCCCCACAACTGATACTGATATGGGCCTCGCCCCTATAATGATACTGATGTGGGCCTCGCCCCAAACTGATATGGGCCTCGCCCAAACTGATACTGACATAAGCCTCGCCCCATACTGATACTGATGCTGCTGCAGGCCTCGGCCTTGGGACTCATTCCCAAAACTGATACTGATGCCGATGTGGGCCTCGACCCTGGGACTCGTCCTAAAAACTGATACTGTAACAGATGTGATGTAGGCATCGGCCCTGTGACTCATCCCTGAACTGCTGATAATGATGTGGGCTTCAACCCTGGGACTCATCCCCGAAACTGATACTGTGTCTTCATACTTGGAGTGTCGTACCTGGCAAAACTGATCTGATGTCTCCATACCCAGAGTGTCGTACCTGGCAGAGCTGATCTGATGTCTCCATACCCGAAGCGCCGCACTCGGCAAAACCGATTCTGACAAAGATATGGGCCTCGCCCGTAGAGTGTCATACCTGGCAAAGACTGATAGTGATGTGGGCCTTAACCCGTAGAGTGTCATACCGGGCAAAGACTGATAATGATGTGGGCCTCAACCCGCAGAGTGTCATACCCGGCAAAGACTGATAATGATGTGGGCCTCAACCCGCAGAGTGTCATACCTGGCAAAGACTGATTATGATGTGGGCCTCGACCCGCAGAGTGCCATACCTGGCAAACACTGATTATGATGTGGGCCTTAACCCGCAGAGTGTCATACCCGGCAAAGACTGATCCGAACTGGTGTGGGCCTCGTCCCAAACTGATATGGGTCTCGCCCCAGAGTGATACTGTTATGGGCCTCGCCCCAAACTGATACCGATGTGGGCCTCATCCCCGAACTGATATGGGTCTTGCCCCCAAAACTGATGTTGATGCTGATGTAGGCCTCGGCCCAAACTGATACTGATATGGGCCTCGCCCCAAGCTGATATGGTGTGGAGCCTCGCTCCCAAGCTGATATGGGCCTCGCCCCCAAGCTGATATGATATGGAGCCTCGCCCCCACACTGATACTAATATGGGCCTCGCTCAAAACTGATACTGATGTAATGTAGGCCTCAGCCCTGGGACTCATCTCCGCAACTGATACTGATGATGATATGGGCCTCAGCCCTGTGACTGATACTGATGTGGGGCTTCGCCCCCAAGCCGATATGATATTATATTTCATATATTGTACTGCCTCTCACGAGATAATCTTGATAGCTAAACATATTTTTGTCCTCAACGAATGTTTCGTGTCAAAACCAGAGAACCTTCAAAGTACTCGACATACTTAAGTCCAATCATCTGAATGGGTGATCTGAGTTAGACTCTATGTGTGTGTGTGCCAAGGATATTTCGCAGCTTAATCCTTTGTAAGCCAACTTGGTGATTTCGTTTCAGAGAATCGAACCAGTGGGTCTAACCAACCTGGATCTCTTAATCACATTCCGTGATTACTTCAGCATACTCAACATGATATGGTTTTCATTTTTTTCTTTTGTCTCTTTCTTCTTTTTTTTTCTCTTTTTCTTTTCTTTCTTTTTTTTCTTTTTTCTTTTCTCTTTTTTTTTTTTCTGACACACCTACCCTTTAAGGTAGCATTTCTCCTCATGGTGGTCCTAATACTCGCCCATGGGTAGCTTCACGCTTATCGGTTATAAGCGGTCTATTTTTTTTTTTTAGAGACATTTTTTTTATTTCAACCATATCATATATCATAGCATCAGCAAACAAGTGTGGACATTCAGGCAAACGGTCATTCACTAATACATCATCTCTTCAACTAGTCACCTAGCTAACCACTCAGGCTTCTACTGCTAGGATCCCATAATCAAGTGTTCGTGAGTCTAACTGAGATCAATCCATTCAGGATACCGGAATAGAGCGTGTCTCGCACTTATCGTTTCTAGGGTTTCTCCCTACAGCATTCAATGTCATCACAGGACATATGTCTAATTATCAAAGACTTCTCTTACTCAAATTCTTTTTTTGTATTTTTTCATTTTTATTATTTTTTATTCAAATAACACAAAATAAACAAGATAGTAATACAGAAGACTAGAGGTTAAGATCCAGATTCAGTTTACGCTTTTTACCACGATCGTCCTCGGACCATTTGATCTCGGAAATGATAGGGTCCACGTGTGGTTCAAATGCCAAGATTTGGTCAATTAAATCCTGGGCAGTTCTGGCTGTGAAAAGGAGTTCGTTCACAGGTTTCGTTACGAACCCGTTTCTTCGGAAGATAGCACTGTACAAATTTCCTCCAACGTGCCCAAGCCTCCTGGTAGAGCAATAAATGCATCTGCACGGTTAATCATCTCCACCAATCGCTCTGACATTCCCGGCACGAGCAATTCTTCTCCATTCGATGGTCCTATCAGATTCGCCTCCGCCAAAGGCTTTGGGATGATTCCCAGAACTGGACTGCCTCCGTCACGTACAGCCTTTGAAACAATTCCCATCAGTCCAAGATTACCTCCACCGTATATTAAGTGCATATTTCGTTCAGCAATGACTCGGCCCAATTCTTGTGCTGCCTCTATGTATTGCGGTTTAGTACCCACACTGGTACCGCAAAACACACAAATTGTCTCAACTCGTCTTCTGGAGGTGGCTTCCATTTTCTCTCTTTTACTCGGATGTATATTTAAATGCGTTGAGGAGAGAAATATCGAGCTCAATTTATAGTACTTAAAAAAAGATTAGTAATAATTGTACTAATACCTTTCACCGAATGGTGGTTAGCTAAACAACAAAAGAGGTCACGAGAAGTCAAAAATCCACCAGATCCTGTCTATGAAAACAACAAGAGAAATCGTGAGATGTCAAAAAGATTGTGGATTCGTTCCACGAAAATAACAGAAAATAACAAAGGAGATCGTGATATGTCAAAAGTTGTGGATGCCTTCCACGAAAATAACAGAAAATACCAAAAGAAGTCCTAAAATGTCAAAAGGTTGTGGATCCCTTCCACCTCAACATGTCATGAAAGGTCCCAAAAGTTATAGATCATGTCTACAAAATTTCTAAAACAAGTCACGAAAGGTCAAAAAGTCTGGATCATACTTACGAAAATAACAGAAAATAACAAGGCAAAAGCAAATCAAAGCAATAATTAAAGCAAAGGAATTGTGTACTCAATACGCCTCTTGCTTGGCACAAGTTCATTAGGATGCGTCTCATGAATTCTTCTTTTACTCTGCCACCACTAATGAATTAGCTCTCATCATTGTGATTGCCAAGCATCATCCCATCTGTCTTAAAATGTTATGTCTTTGCTTTTACCTACCAAAATAACGCACAAAATTAAAAACTCAACAACATGTATACACAAAACATGAAAACAGAAATCGCAACAAAGTGCACTGGTTGCCTCCCTGTTAGCGCTAAATTCATCGTCTTCAGCCAGACATGACCGAAATTCTTCTATCAGTGTGGCATCACCTCGTCTTTAGTGCTTGCCGCTTTTGATCTTTGCTGCTTTCCTTGCTCCGCCTTTGCTTTTTCCTTTCAGCATTAATTTCATCATCTTCAGCCAGACATGACCGAAATTCTTCTGTCAATGTGGCTTCACCGTCGTCCTTAGTACTCGCGCCACTTTTCGATTTTCTGATTCTTACCGCTTTCTCTTCTTTTTTTTTTCTTTCTCTTTTTTTCTTTAAACCTGCGAATACAAAACAACAGAATAAATACGTGTGCATGTAATGTATACATATGAAAGTGTAGAGGTCCTCCCTGTTCATGATGGATGAGACCCTCATTGTGCTCCTCGGCGCCATGTGTTTCCTTCTGCTAGTTCTCTTTTGTCTGAAATCTGCAAACATAAAACACAAAACAAGAATGCAAGTTACGTGTATGCATGTATGCATGAGTTTCCTATCCCGTCGGGTTAGTTCTTCTGCCAGGTCTTCTCTTTCTTAAGCAAAGTACTGCTTCAATCTGTCTACGTTGATCGGCTCAGTGAACTCGTTCCCCTCCAAGTCTGATAGCTTCACTGCTCCATTTCCCATTGCTAAATGACTATATTGTCTTTTCTGCTTACTTCTTCCGAGGATTCCCCGATGGTCTTTCAATTCTGATTGTACAACTTTCTGTTATCGGCTATACCGGGTACGGTCAAACTGGCCACAACGTTAGTCACAACTTGCAACATCTCAATAATTTCAGTTACTTTAATCTCCAATTGATCCAGGCAGGATCTCTCATTTGCTAACTTGCTCATGTTGACTGACGGTCTCTTGACGAGTCTCTCTGCTTTCCTAACCCAACGGGAATCTATGATGGCTTTCAAGACACAAAAGGGTTAACATGATGCATGTATGCATGACATGCGTACAATGTATGAAATAAACAAGCTCATTAATGAATTTACACTAATTGGCCTGTCATCATTTCAAAGTATTCAGTCACACTATTGCGCGGTGCAAACTTGTCCCAGTTGAAAAGGCCCAACAAGTTTATACTTTTGCGATAACAAGACTAAACAACTTTAAATGATAAGAGGCCCAAATACAAAATGGCCCATTGACATTTTAGAAACTTTTGACCCAATTGTCAAAGGACACAAATTTGTTCCAGTTTAAATGGCCCAACCAGTTCATATCTCTTGACAAAAGTCCAATTGAATCCAAATAACGATGGTCCAAAACACAAACATAACAAGATAATTCAAGCATAAAACAATAATTTCTACATAATGGCCCATCAACATTTCAGAAGCTTTGGGCCTAATTGTCATAAGATACGAACTCGCCCCAGTTTAAATGGCCCAGCAAGTTCGCATTTCTGATAAAAAGTCCAACTGCCTCCAAATGAAAATGGTCCAAAACACAAGCATAAATAGATAATCTCTAAGAGTCATGCAACTAAGGTTCACATGTAGGTTTTAGGAGTGTAAACAAAGGCTCTCGCTGACGAAGGATTGTTCACAACTAGGACTCCCCACTCAAGGGTTCGAGCGACCAAGTGAACGCACTTTTTTATACCTTACGGTACGTGCCAACAAGTTATGGTATGTGATTAACTGTCGAATGAATTTCCCGTTGTAGATTCCCCAGAGGGAGGGTGGAGCGAGGCTCACTTAAATACCCAAGCCTCTTAGGCTCTTATCGCTTGGTGACAGGAATAAACAACGAGTCCTCCAAACTAGTCTATCACATGAGATGATCATCTAGGTGCCTTCACAGCTTTTCCTATAGAAAGATAGTGAGTGAAGGAAGACACCAACCATCATTAGTTCTAACAATGCCTTTAATTAAACTCCTTAAACCCACAGTAAACATGGTTAATTAAAATACAAATCCAAACATTAAAAGACATATTTCGAGGCCGATTCTCTATCCCCAGTGGAGTCGCCAGACTGTAGACAACAGAAACTGGACGACGCATTTCCGGGCTCGCGGCCCGGTTGGGAAGTACGAAATAACATGGAGTCGCCACCCGGTGTGAACCGGGAAAATGAGATTTAAGGCCGCACTCACCCCTCGCAAGGGAAGACCTCAAACCATTGGGTTCGGAATGGTCCCTTACTTATGTCGTTTGTAATAAATGGATTTGTGTAATATTAACCAAGTCTACTCAACATGCTTAAGAACAGCCTATTAACCATGCATAAAACATCATCATGCTAAACAACCTAATCATGCATAGGAAAATAAATATCATGCTAAACGACTACATCATGCTTAGAAACAACCAACTAATCATGCATTAAACATCATACTAAACAACCTAATCATGCATAGGAAAATAAATATCATACTAAACAATTAAATCATGCTCAAGCACAACCAACTAGTCATGCATAAAACTATAACATATTAAACATCTTAATCAGGCATAAAAATAAATAACACACTAATCTAAATCATGCTCAAACACAAGTTTGGATGAAACGAAATACGTGTGTCTTTCAAGTGGTACGTGGCATTGTATCCCGAGTACAAACCGCACTACCGTCTATTCGGATTCGGCTACGGAATTTACGTCCGGGTTTCCATCCAATATACCACAAGCAAGAACACATATTCCATTCATCCGAAATCACATCACATACTAAGTCATTGTTTCATGCAAACAAATTCCAAACAACGTGCCAAACTGACTATTCAAGCTAAACACATTCCCTACGTCATTATTCCATACGAATAAATTACATGCCTCTTAATTCACTAATCCATACAAATAAAACAAATTACATGCTTTCTAATCCATTAATTCATGCGAATACAAATAGCAAATTAACTAAAAATAAATGATGGTAAATAAAATAGGTGCTCTCAGGTCTTACCTTTTAGTCGCTATCCGGGAGTGCGTTCCACGGTACCGGAAGGGTTAGCATCCCACTGTTCTCACTGATCCGTTGTTTCGGCTGTTTTGTCCGGGTTCGCCATTTTCACTGTTTTCACTGTTTTCACCCGCGGTTACAGTTTACCATTTTTTCCGTTTTCTCACTGTTTCGACTCGCCGTTTTTCCGCCGTTTCACTCGTCACTTTTCTGCAGTTTTCTTCTATTTTCACTCGCTGTTTTCTCTCTTTTTCAACTCAATTTCTCATTCTCTCTCTTGGATTATTCTGGGGTTTGTTTTGGTCACGGTTTTGGGCCAGTTATTTACGTACGCATGTGTGTGCATGTGGGTGCTTCAAAGGGGCTCGGCTTGGGTGAAGGGGCTGGTTACGTGTGGTTCAGTGGGTGTAGGGCTCGGCTTCTGGCTGAAGGCTCGGCAAGGGTATGCTTGGCAAGTCAGTAGGTGAATTGCATTTCACGTGCATGGTTCAGTCTGGTTCATAGAGTGCTCGGCTAAGGGATTATTAGGGTTCTCGGCAAGGGTGTGCTTGGCATGTTGAAGGGTAGAGGTGCAATTATTGATGCGTTGGTTTAGGACAGGGGCAGTGTTTACGTGAAGAATACTCGGTAGTGGTTAGTAGAGGCTAAGGAGTGCTCGGTATTGGCTGGATTGATGGAGCAGTGGCTCGGCAAAGAAGGGTTACAGGCAGTGTACGGTTTCAGTGATGAAGTCCAGAGCGTCCTTCATGTTTGATGGATGATCATGGTCTCGGTAAATGGTCTTGTTTCACAGTGAGTCTGCAGTGGGCTGTTAAGGGTCGATGAAGATGGATCCATTGATCGTGGAGAGTTCAAGAGTGATGATAGAGATTGATAGAGATCATTTTTTGATGATAGGGCGTGATGATCAGGTCTGTGTGGTGCGTCTATGTTTGAAGGCAGTGAGCTGATCGGTCTGGCCTGGAGGCTACTCGGTTTGAAGGGTTAAATGGCTAGGTGATGGCGTGAGCTGCTGAGGCTTAAGTTGCTGTTGAAGATGGAGACAAGGGACGTGGCAGTGTGGTGCGTGAGGGGCTGCTGGCAGTGGTGTGAGGGCTGTGTCTAGGGTTTTTTCGTGGGGGAGAAGCTGATGGAGAGGTGGATGATTGAAGGCAAAATAATGAGGTGTTGCTGGAGGATGAGATGGGTGGTTGCAGGGTATGGGTGGTTGCATTGATAAGGTATGGGTGTTTGCCGAGGAGTGGGTGAATTGATGGGTGGCTAGTAGGGTATGGGTTGATTTGTTGTTTAGTTGTTGTTGGAAATCAATAAACAAAGAAGAAAGGTGGAGGGTATAGGCTTTATTGAATAAAATAAACAATTGTGAAAGAAATGGTGGTGGGGCAATCACGTGGAAGCAAGGATGATGATTTAAAAAAGAAAATGGAAAATAAGTGGAAGGTAGACATATGGCCGAATATGTGTGAATTGGTGGGGAAATTATTTGAATTTTAATTGTTAATTTATGTTTGCGAATGGAATGTGCGAAGGGTGTATTTATTTTGTGTTTTAATTATCCGTCATTTTTTGTTAAAGTTGTTATTTAATTGGTTGGTAATTTTTAATGATTTAATTTAATTCAAATTAATTTAATTGGTTGGTGAATTTTAATTTTGCATGGAAGTTAAAGGGTCACAAGCATGAAAAATGAGAGAGAGAGGATAGGCACGAAAAGGAGCGAGGATAAGGTTCCGGGTGGAGGGTAATCTTGAAACGGAAACCTGACGAACAAACCCGAAGCAAAACAAGCGAATTAGATCCACAAAACGTCAATTCTTGACTTTCCCTTTCCGACGACCGCTTTCCGCAACTTCCGCAACTAAAAAGTAGTGCCTCCATACGAGGCTCCTCATTGGGCTGGTATGCAAAAATGCAATGCCTACACACGGTAAAAACTAACATCAATGAAACAGACATAAACATGAAAATTATTTATTTCCTAAACTATTATCTCCCCCAACCACAACGAGACATTGTCCCTAATGTTTAAAGAAAGAAAGAAAGAGTTTAGAAGATATCACCTGGTAATTGTGAAATTGACAGTCATAACTAAAGATTACATATTAAGGTCCAGGTTTACTTTGCGCTTTTTGCCACGATCGTTACCAGACCAGTTCAACTTGGAAAGAATAAGGTCTATTTTTGGTTCATAAGCTAAAAGTTGGTCAATTAAATCATCAGCTATTCGTGCAGTTAGGAAGATATCTCTTACCGGTTTTGAAATAAACCCATTTCTTTTAGCATCTTCAAGAAATACAAAAAGAAAATCGAAAAATCCATTAACATTAAATAGCCCAATAGGTTTTTGGTGAATATTCAAGTTTGCCCATGACGCAACAATGAATATTTCTTCCAACGTTCCGAGCCCACACCGGTAAAGCAATGAAAGCATCAATATGATTGATCATTTCAGTGAGTCTTTCAGACATACCTGGGACAATACATTCTTTTCCATTTGATTTTCCGATGATGTGGCTTTCTGTTAAAGGTTTTGGGATGATTCCCAAAACTTGACTTCCACCTTCATGTACAGCTTTTGAAATACACCCTATCAATCCAAGATTGCCACCGCCATATACTAAGTGCATATTTTTGTTTGCCATAACTCTACCCAATTCTCGTGCTCCCTCAAAAAATTCTGGTTTAGTTCCGGAGCTAGTTCCACAAAATACACAGATATTAGTGAATCGTCGTTTTGAAGTTGTCTCCATTTGTGCTGCCTTTCTTAGCTAGATGTGTTGAGGAAATGGAAATGACGAGCTAAATTTATAGATCCTGAAAAGGGTGAGTGAGAAATGCACTAATATCTGCAAAATGACAACTATCAGAAAAATAGATCGTGAACAAAAATGTTAGATACTGTCGGTAAAAAGTAAAGGAAAACAGTAATTTAAAAGTAAAGAAAATCAATGCAATAATATGTACTAGTAGTTGTGATTGTGGCTCACATCTTCATCTGGTTTTACGTCCAGTAACGGCTTGAACGCCCTCTATAGGTCGGGGATAGGCTTCCCATCCAATTTTCTTATAAATTGGCAAACATGGTCTTTTAAAGTCAGATTCCCGAGACTGTATGGTTGTCTTTCTTTATCAAATTGTGTGCGTAATCTGAGAATTTCACGATGAACATATCCATTAGGATGCGTCTCAAGAGTCAATGATATATCATCAAAAGGCTCCTTACTCAGTCCATCCCTAATGAATTGTATTTTATCCTCACGATTATCAGACATCATTCCTAAAGAACGACAACGAGTGTTGCACGTACAGCGTGCACACTTATAACAAACACCCATTTGTTTAGCTCTTCATTTTTTAGAATAGGTGCTTTTCCATAAACCATGCATGTAAGGAATGAAGGAGTCAGGAGACTCACCTGCCAAACGAACCCTTACTTCGATTACCCAACGAATATCATTAGGAATACCATGAATCATAATAATTCTCAATCTTTATGTGCGGGCTTTGTAAATTTTAATTAGAGCATTTCGGGGAAGTGCAGGAAAATACTTACGGAGGGTTGTGAGAGTTTCTTCCATGCCTTAGTTTGTAGGGTATCAGTGTTTTTAAGAAACTGAAATAACCGACTTGAGTCACGGAGTACGTTATCCACTGTTTTACCGGGGTGTGAGATAAAATAAAAGAACAAGAACACTGGAAAACTAAGAACAATGAAAATTACAGAAATATTAAACAGAACATGAAAAAAACTACATCAATCAAGATATATTGGGTCTGATAGGAAAAACGTTTCTTGAAATTTTGAGTACTCCAAAAAGGGTTTCAGACGCTGTCCATTTACTTTAAATACATCACCGTCCCTAGGATTCTCAATGTTAATATCCTCGTATGGGTAAATGTGTTTCACAATAAATGGGCCACTCCATTTGGATTTTAACTTTCCAGGAAATAAATGAAGACGAGAATTATAAAGCAAAACCTTTTGACCAACTTCAAATATTTTTCGTGAAATTCGACTATCATGAAAGGCTTTAGTTTTGGCTTTAAGAATTTTCATATTTTCATATGAATCATTCATTAACTCTTCAATTTCATTTAGTTGCAATTTACGTTCATGACCAGCATTTTCAAGGTTTGAATTAAATGCTTTAATAGCCCAAAATGCTTTATGCTCAAGTTCTACAGGCAAATGACAAGGTTTTCCATAAACTAGACGATATGAGACATACCCAAGGATGTTTTGAAAGCTGTTCGATATGCCTAGAGTGCATCAGTTAGTCGAAGAGACCAATCTTTGCGATTCGGGTTAACCGTTTTTTCTAGAATTTGTTTAATTTCCCTATTTGCTAATTCTACTTGTCCATTTGTCTGAGGGTGATAAGAGGTGGAAATTTTGTGTGTGATTCCATACTTTTTCATTAAGGATTCAAAAGGTCTATTACAAAAGTGTTTACCTCCATCACTTATTATGGCCCGAGGAATTCCAAATCGAATCAACAAGTTTTCTTTTAAAAATTTGATCACAATTCTGTGATCATTGTTCCGACAAGGAATTGCCTCGACCCATTTTGAAACATAATCGATTGCAACTAAAATATATAAAAATCCAAAGGATGGTGGAAATGGGCCCATAAAATATATCCCCCAACAATCAAAGATTTCGATGACAAGGATGGGATTTAAAGGCATCATGTTTCTTTTTGAAATAAATCCAAACTTTTGACAATTTTCGCAAATTTTGCAGAAAGTGTATGTATCTTTAAAAATGGTGGGCCAATAAAATCCACACTGCAAGATTTTTGCAGCGGTTTTCTTAGATGAGAAATGACCTCCACCTGTTTCTGAATGACAGAATTAAATAGCACCACTTATCTCACTGTCAGGTATGCATCGTCTGAAAATCTGATCAGGGCAGCATTTAAACAGATAAGGATAATCCCAGTAGAATCTTTTGACTTCGGTCAAAAATTTCCTCTTATCTTGTTGGCTCCAGTCTGGGGGTATCTTTCCTTCTTGATCGCTTGTGAGAGAAGAAGAAATTACCACATGGTAAGTTTGATTATCTTCTATAAATGCATATTTCAGTCCTTCTGGCAAAGCTTTTAACTCCAAATTGGGTGCTTCTTCATGTTTTTTTCTCTTCCAGTGTTCCCAGTTCTTCATCGTCTTCCAATACCTGAATAGAGTCAAGTAGAAAATCATTAGTAATATCCTAATCAGTTTGTGCACTTGACTCAACATAATTAGCAGTAAAAAATTTCATGGGATCAGATAAACTCCCCTGAATATGCTCATCCACAATAGGTTCAATTGATTCTGCACTTTCATTTTCATTATCTTCCATCATATGGCTGTTTGTACATGTTAAAAATATTTAACTCTAATGTCATGTTGCCAAAGAAAAGATTCATGATTCCATTCCTGCAATTTATTAAAGCGTTAGCTGTTGCTAAAAATGGTCGACCAAGTATTACAGGGATTGGCTTATAACTCTCTGCCACAGGTTGTGTTTCTAAACAATAAAATCCACAGGATATACGAATTTATCGATTTGCAATAACACATCTTCCATAATTCCTTTTGGTACCTTAATTGATCTATCGGTAAGTAAAAGGGTAGTTGAGGTTGGTTTAATCTCACCGATATTAAGTTGCTGGTAAACCGAAAATGGTAGTAAATTTACACTAGCTCCAAGATCAAGCAAAACATGTTCAATGTTTTGATTTCCAATAATACAAGAAATAGTTGGACAACCAGGGTCTTTGTATTTTAATGCATTATTAGTTGAGAGAATGGAACTTACCTGTTCAGCTAGAAAAGCTTTCTTTCTTACCTGGTGTTTCCTTTTAACGGTGCATAGATCTTTTAGAAATTTGGCATAAGATGGTATCTGCTGAATGTCATCTAACAAAGGGATATTGACATTTACCTGTTTGAATATTTCATAAATCTCTAGGGAATGGTTCAATTTCTTTATTTTTAATGCCTGAGGAAATGGAGGTGTATGAGAAAAACTGTTATTATCAACAACCGGTAATGGTTCATCAACCCCTTCCTTACCCTCAGATTCTGATTTTTCCTCAATTTCACGAGGTTCAAGAATAGGTTTGTGGATGGTCTTACCACTACGAAGAGTAATAATAGATTTGACTTGGTCTAAGTGTTGACTTCCAGAACTACCCTCATGAGGGTTTTGATGGCTTTTGGGATTTGACTGAGGTTGTGCGGGAAACTTACCTTTCTCTTTAATGGCCCAAGCAGATGTGATTTTGTCAAAAGTTTCTTTCAAATCATTCATCATTTGTGCATTTTGGTTATTGATGGTTTCTTGTTTTTCCATGAATGCACTCAAGTTATCTTCAATGGTTTTCTTAGGTGGTGGGACATATGGTGCATAATTCTGGGAGTTTCGGAAATTCTGGTGAAACTAGGGAGGTTGGTGTGAAGGTTGTGCTTGGTTCATTACCAAACTCACACCCGCATATAAAAATAAATTACCAAACCTGCCCTGGTACCCAAAGGATTTTTGCGGGTTTTTAAAATAATGAATTCCTTTGTGCTCTTAATAATATAATCTTTTTAATTAAACATTGATACTTTTTCATAACATACAAAAAAAAGTATTTGACAGTTTACAAATTATGATACATAAATAAAAGTTTAAAATATTTATAACATAGTTTCACATTCATATCATCATAATTACATCTATGAATCACTAGTTGAATATTGATCGCGAGTTTCACACGTTACGGAAGCGCACGTATCGCTCAAGTAGTATAATAAATATTGATCCCACGAGGACTTATTACCTACGTTACTAATTAATGAAACTAACTACTTACGAGTATCTAATTGAAAAGTAAACGTGATTATTAGTTGAAGATAAATTGTAACTAAAATAGATAAATAAAACTATGATAAATCCAAAGATAATTATTGAAGAGAAAACATCCAGGGTTGTAAATTTTCCCAATATTCTTCTAAAGATGAATTGGTTCCTCTATACTTATGCAATACATTGGCTTATTAACCTGGAACACTAAAGTATCCACAAGCCTCTTCCGATGGTCGAGTGCAAATATTCATAGTAACTTAATTAACTATATTTATATGTTAACTACGAAACCCCGAATTCATTAAGAATAAGTTCCAATTATGGCTACACCCGCCCTACATGTATATTTCTATCCTGGAAGGAAATCCCTACGATGATATCGTATGCTACTGAATCTAATGCTAAACATAAAATCCTCTGTCAAGTTCATCTAAGTTTACCACATCAATCCTATTGGTGATAAAATAACAAGAAGTATTAAGATCTAGATTCAATAAACAATCCAAAATATAACACAAGTATAAGAAAATACATTTTTAAGTTCATAGAATATAGGTTTCATTACAACCCCAAATTATAAATCTAGTTATTATACATATTAAACAACTATGAATAGATATTCAAGTAATAACAAAATAGTAAGATAGAAAAAGGGAAGAAGAAACTATATCGAGATCGTCAATCATTTGCTCCTTGCTGTTGAGTTTCTGAGTTGTGATCCTTTGATGTGCTTTATTTTTTCCTTCATAATCATTTTGGAGGCTGTGAAATTATTTTATGAAGCTCTGGAATTAGGGCATCAAGTCACCCAGGTTTTGAGACGAGTTGTTGCTTATATAGAAGGTCCGGGGAATGTTTCTTGCTTAAAATCGAGTCTGGACCGAATCTGGTTCCTCAACACGAGTCGCGACTCCAAATTCAATTTTCTTCGACGCGTCGCGAAGTGCCATGGTGGGTTCGCGACGGGCCACCTTTGACAGCTACTGGTTTGTTTTCTCTGTTCACGCGTCTCGACGCGTAGTACAGCGTTGGGACTCATGTTATGACTCATAATTTGTCCAAAATTGCTTCGTATTTTGCCGTTTTCATCCCTCATTGATTCCATTGAGTCTCGATATTTTTTTTACCTGCAAACGAACCCAAAACACATCAAAACATTCATAAAACCCGAGATAACTTTCAAAACATCAATCTAGAGGGGTGGCAAATATGTGCTTATTGGTCGCTCATCAAATATTCTTCATTATATTAAATTCATAACATCAAGGTTGTTGAACCATGACCAGAAGTAATTAAAAAATATTAAGAGAGAAATTCAAAAATTGTAAGTTAGTGAGTCTTTTATATGAAGGATATTTGTGCTTTAAAAATTAAAAAAAAAAATTAAGTTTGCAGGTAGCGGATATTCGTTGCAGGTATTTGCTGGTTTTACTTAATTACCAAATCCATGTTGGATAATATGACCCATAGCGTCACTATTTGCACATATCATTGTGTTGTTGTAGCAAATTAACTATGTAACAAGGAAATTGCACTCTCTTCATTTTGTGATTAGATCACCATAGACATATAAATGAAGAGAGGTCCCTATGATTAGTTCCTAGATTGAGATGATATGAGACAGTATCAGTCCACGAAGGATTAATCATTAAATATCCCTAGCCGTAGTATTATCGAGACTGGACATCGATAATGCGGAATAGGCTAGTATTGCACTTGTGCGCGTTGTGAGGGCACAACGGCATAGTTCTCATATATATAAGTATTGGATACTTGTGCAAGTGCGATAGGAGGTCGTGTTTCACCGATGGTACGGGAAAACGCTTCGCTCTGGATAGACCCTTCGGAATCCCATTGGTATTATGACTAGGTGTCTATGGGAGGCCGAAATCAAGGTAGGTGTGTATAGTCTTAACCTGAGACTTACATCGCTAATACTTACGACAATCGGTAAACTTTGGTTTTGGTGGTGGGGGATCTTAACTGGTTCTGTGTTCACCTCTTCTGGGTTTTCAGGAATCGTAGTGTATTGGATGTGATGTCGAGACGGAAGTATCACTCCAGTCATAGTGGAGATGATGTCACGCAGGATACGGTATTAGTGCTCTTAAGTGATGCGCATCCAATCGTGATATTATGACCAGGTCATGAATATCCGATTAATAGAGACTAGTTACCAGACATCCGATATGTGTTTCGGACGGGGCAGACACTTATCCAGCCCCAGCCCTAGCACGTGATTATCCGATACTGGGCCGATACGCACAATACATTAGTATACTACGCTTGAAACAGATCTTTGATATTCTTTGATGAATTTGTCCGGAGAACTTGGGAAGACTTGGTGCTTTGCTAGGAGTCGACCTTGTCTCGTAAATCGGTAGAACGTAGTACTTGGTACGTACGTGATTCGGATACTCCGACGACCGAATTTACTACCAGATTATCCGGGGATCTCATGGGTCGCTTCCCGATAATCCACCGATGACGCACAACTCGCACTCTTGAATAATCTGGGATTATAATAGAAGAGAGAGAAAAGTAATCTAGGATTAATTACAGAGATATTTTATCTAGGATAAAATATCGTCTAGAGAGAGATAACGATTAATTTGGAATTAATCGGTAAATTAATATATTCGATATATTATACGAAATTAGATTTCGACGCGGAATTAAAATTAGATTTTAATTCGGGCAAACGAGTTAATTTAGAATTAATTCGTTAGCGACGTAAATAATAATTTCGCTAGCCGCAATTATTCGATTGAATTAACGTCGCGACGTAAGCTCGGTATTTCGGAAATATCGAACCCGAATGCGTGAGTGCACGTGGGCCCACTTTCATTTGGAAACGTGTGGGGCCCACATGACACATGTCATTTTATGCATTATTTTATTCTAATGCATTGCATGGTGATAGTGTACAATACACTCAATGGTCTTGCATGGAGTTTGAGTGTTTGACACTCTAAACCATTGCATGATTTGTGTCATAAATTTATTATCAATTTAATAAATATTATGGCATAAATATAAATTGATTTTTGGTAAATCATTTTTCAACTTAACACAATTTCATCTCTCTCAAAACTCTCTCTTCTCTCACGCCCAAATGAAGAAATTCTTGGACTGGTTTGGAACCAGAAATGGCGTGGACTTTAGGGAAGCAAAGAGTGATTTTCATGGTGAAAAATCAAGTGCTAGCACACTTACAAATCTTGCGAAGGTGGTAGGGAGGTTCGACCATGAGACGGGATCCATCCGATGAAGCTAGGAGCTCCGTTTCTTCACTCAAATTTCTGTTTTGCAGGGCAGTGGACTGCCAGCAGTTTGGCGTGAATGGCAGTACGTTTTTGGCCTTGATTCGTCTTCAAATCGACTCAACCGATCAATGTGAGTATTCCGCTACCTCCGTTGATGTGTTCACGCATGTTTCATGTCTTGATTTCATCTTGGGACCTTAGAATAAACCAACAATCCACACCAAACCCGCATCGGGTTTTATTTTAAATTACCAAATCCGCTCAAATATTTACAAAATCATACCCATTACAGGTGGGTTTTTGCGGGTTTGTGGGTGAAATTGTCATCCCTAATCGAATTAGAGCCTTAGATATCTCATATATTTCAATGAGAGCGGGTGCATCAAACAAATCATTGAGATGTGTTATAATTGTGCTCACATCCATAGACTCGTGTTGCTTTTGTAAATCTGATGACATTGAGCTCATCATCACACATACTGCCTGCTCATTATCATTATAATGCTTCAACCAAGCATTATATTCCTCTTATATTGCATCATCGGCAGGTTCTGGTGGAACACTCTGTTCCAAGACATAAACATTCTTCTCTTTCCTAAGAACAATTATTAGGATGTGGTACCAATCCGCGAAGTTAGGTCCAAACAACTTATTAGCATCAAGTATGCTTCGAAAGGAGATATTGTTATTCATGTTTTGTTTGGAAACCTATATGAAGAATAGAGAATTTTGATTAGTTTTTATTGTATTGATATAAACCATGAGATATTGGACTTTTAATCTAATGGTTACTCCCACTATTTTATTTGAATTTTTTCAACCCTCTAAACGATAAAATTGTTGTGGGCTATGATCTCATTTCACTTAAAATAAAATGACAATAAGGGTTAATCACTTTATGTAAGTTTAATTGGGTAGGTACTTATTACCAATTACATCTCATGTAACTCATAGATCCGTTAAATTGACAACTTATGTCATGACAACTCTTGTCATCATATCTTATATGAAACTTAACATTTGCCTCCAAAATAAATGATCATGACGAGGGCCAGCTGAAATTGACCTACAAGCACACTCAAACACACAACTATATACCCAATAGGAGAGAGGTGAATTAAGTAATGACCTAATTATGAGGAAATATAAAGCTTTTCGATTTTACGCTATTAAGCTAGTAGCATTATCAATTTAAGCTTAGTGATCAATTTCACAAATTAATGTATTTAACAATTAATACCCAAAATAAAGTTTCTAATTAATATGCAAATATAAAAATAAACTTGCGATAATTAAAAATTAAGGGATAAAGAAATTGACTCCAGTGATTTATAGTGGTTCGGCCAACAATGCCTACGTTTATTCCTCTAAGCCGCGCTTGAAGCTTTCCACTAAGTTGAATCCATAACTTGCACCGAGTTTTCCGTGGCTCACTCGCATCCAAGAGTTTTATCCCCAAGGTTCACTCCAAACCTTTACACAAGAGTTTTATCTCTAGGTTTACTCTCAAACCTTTACAATGAGTTTTCTCTTTAGGCTCACTTATAAACCTTTTACAAAAATCATCCTTTTGAATATGCCCACTCACAGTGGGATTTCCCAACCATGAGTGTATGAATATGAAGATTTAAGTACAACTTGGATACTCACAAAAGATAAGAAGATGTAATGATGTGAGTTGCGAACCTAAGAAATCTAAGCTCACTACAAATGATATAAAGGTGTATTGAGTGAGCTTGAGTATGAGAGTGCATGATGATTAAGGTTTCATTTACTCTATGCTTTTGCCTTAGTAGAAATTATATGAAGGTTAAAAATAGTACAAAAATGGATTTGGTGCTCAACATATTGTCAATGTATAAAACTGTGACCGCCCACTGTCTGAGGCCGGTATGTCGGTCCTGCAAAAATAATAGTTATATTGTTAGGGTTGGTGCTCGTGTTGGACAATTATGACTCATAGCGTCACTATTTGTACAGATCATGGTGTTGTTATACAAATTAACTATGTGACAAAGGAGATTGCACTCTTATTATTTGTGATTAGATCACCTAGATGTATAAATGATAGCAGGTCCCTATAATTTATTCCTGGACGGAGAATGATATGAGACAGTATCAGTCCACAAAGGATAAATCATTAAATATCCCTAGTCAGAGTATTATCGAGATTGGACATCGATAAATACGTAAAAGACTAGTATTACACTTGTGCGCGTTGTGAGGGCACAACAGAATAGTTCTCATATATTTGGGTATAGGATACTCATGCAAGTGTAATAGGAGGTTGTGTTTTACCGATGGTACGGGAAACAGCTTCGCTCTGGATAGACCCCCTCGGAATTCCATTGGTAGTATGACTATGTGTCTATGGAAGTCCGAAATCAGGGTAGGTGTATTTGGTCTTAACCTGAGACTTGCACCACTAATACTTGCGACAATCAATATACTTTGGTTGTGGTCGTCCAGGGCTTTAACAGGTTCTGTGTACGCCAATGCTGGGTGTATTGAGAATCGTCGTGTGTTGGGTGTGATGTTAAGACGGAAGTGTCACTCCAGTCATATGGAGATGATGGTCACGTAGGATACGGTACTGGTTCTCTTAAGTACTGCAGTCATCGGGATAATATGACTAGGTCATAGTTATCCGATATAGAAACTAGTTACCAGACATCCGACATTTGCTTCGTACGGGGCAGACACAATTCCAGCCCCAGGCCTAGCACGTGATCATCCGATACTGGACAGAAATACGCAATACCACGTATACTACGCCTGATATAGATCGCTTATTCCTGTAAGCATGTTTCTGGAAAATTGGGTAGGCATGGCGCTTTGCTAGAAGCCAACCTTGTCTTGTGAATCGGTGTAAACGTAGTACTAGGTACTTACGTATTCGGATAGTCGACGACCCGATTTACTGCCAACATATCCGGGGATCTCATGGGTCGCTTCCCGAAGATTCACCGTTGACGTATGACTCGTACTTTAATTAATCTGGGATTAATTTAAAGAGAGAGAAAATTGATCTGGGATTAATTACGGAGATATTTTATCTGGGATAAAATATCATTAACAGAGAGAAAAACGATTAATTTGGAATTAATCGATAAAATAATATATTCGATATATTAAACGAAATTGGATTTCGACGCGGAATTAAAATTAGATTTTAATTCGGGCGAACGAATTAATTTAGAATTAATTCGTTAGCGACGTGAATAGTGATTTCGCTAGGCATAATCGTTTAATTGCGAAGCAACGGAAAGTTCGTTAATTTGGAATTAGTGAACCCGAGCCTGGTATTGTTTGCGAGCGCATTCGCATTTCGAATTCGAGTGCGGCACGCAAGTCAAATCAAGCGTCAAATCATTAGTCACATCAAGCGTCAAATCACATGTCACTTTGAGTGATGTGACAAGTTGACAATTGATTGATGTGAGTTGATGTGTATTGATTGAAAGCATTTAATGCTTGTCTTTGTGAAATTAAAAAATGGTAAATGGTTAATTATCTTGGAAATATAAAAACCTAATACACTTTATTATTTTCTCTCTCTCTCTTCACGGTTTTGGAGCAAAATGCTCCTCTTCTTCTCTCTCGGCCGAATGGCCATTTTTCTTATGTTTTTCTTCTAGTTTGACCGAATGAGGAAGGAAAAGATGCGATGATTTTTGTGGCAAAGAACATCACAAGTGCTAGCACACCATTGGAGATATACCAAGGTGATAGGGAAATGTTTTCATGAGCAATGAATCAACACAAGCTTGGAGCTTCCATGGAGGATCACCCATGGCCGATTCTTGGAGGAGGAAAACCACCCACTGCCGTGCAGTCCACACTTTGAGCAGCTCACTGCCGAGCAACATGGAGGAGGGCAGTTCGTTTTGGTTCATCACCACATGCATCCAATCCGTTCATTGTGAGTTTTCCGCACCTCCTATGATTGTATTCACATGTTATTTTCTTGCTTGCAATGATCTTGGGAAGCTTAGAGTAGACCAACAATGGTATCTTGAGCCTTTGAAAGCATGAAATTGATTTTAGGGTTAAAATTGGGTAAAACGAATTTAGGCATGATTTAATGAAATTGGATGAATTAGTATGCTTAAATGTTGTTGAATTGATGATTGATTGGATCAATTTGATGAAAAAGTATTTGGAACAATTTTCCCCAATTTTAGTGTGTTGGCCGAAAAACATGAACCCTAAATTGTCTTGGAATTTTGATTTTTTGATTTATTGGATGAGTTAGAATCAATTGGGGATATTGATTTTATGTTTAATTGGGTTTAATTGGATTGAATTCAAATTGGGCATTATTTTCCCCAAATTTCCGAGAATATAGCATGGTTTATTGGGTTTGATTTTTGTCAAATTATGTTGGACATGATTCAATGATGATAAGCATGATTAATTAGACAAATTTGGTGTTTTGGAAATATTGTTTTGGGTAATTAATAATGCTATGCACTTTAGGTAATTTAATTGAGAAATTTGGAATTTTTGAATTAAATTAGTTGGGCTTAAAATTGGATTTGGGCTTGTTATGTTGTTATTGGGCTTATTGGGCTTTGGTGTACAAAGTTGGGTTTAGGCAAAGTTGGTTGGATCCAATTAGGCCCAAAACCGCTTCCATAAAGCCCAAATGTGACTTAATGAACCTTTAAAGTTTTATTGGGCCTATTGGGCCTAGATTGATTTCTAGGCTTATGGGGTAATTCCCAGATTGGATTTTGGTTATTCGGTTTGACCCGAGTTGACCAAAAGTCCACGCCTTAAGAAATTAATTAAAAACCCATTGGACTTTAATTAAATTGACGTTGGACGTTAATCGGGCTTTGAGACTCGTAGCGATTAAATTTGGAATTTAAGTCGTAAAGGTTTATTAATAAAGTGTAATATTTAATTTGGAATTAAATAATGAATTAGGATTAAATACATATTAAATTGGATTTAATGATGTAGTTTAATTTAATTCGAGAATTGGTACTTTGAGTACTTATTCGCAAAACGAGTTTGACTCGCGCAAAATCAAATCGTTGTTTGAACATTGGATGATCACTAATTATCAGATTAATTAATTTGATTAGATTGATTGATAACATGCTTGTGTGAATACATGGTTGCGATGCATGAATAATGTATATCAGATGTATATTAGATGGGTGGGACAATTTTAGAAATTATTGTAATAAATTTGATTTATTAAATTGGACCTGCGTGTCCAGCCTTATACCTCCATATTCTTTGTATTCTCTTCTCACATATTCCCTTCAATGTAAATGAGGTTTCTTTAGAAGTGTAGTGTAACGGGTAGAAGTAAATACATGTGCTAGCGGGAGAGAGAAAGGGAGTGATTTGATCTAGGATCAATGTGTAAAGTATTCATCCGTATATCATTATTATTTTATTATACGAGCTTTATTATGTGTTTAGAATGTATGTTTAAGGGTGTATGATGATGAGACCTTAACAAAGATAATAAATTGGTTACCAATTTGCACTCGAAAAACCCTCGCAAAATATTAAGCGTTTTTCCTTCCATTGAGTGATTCTCACTCAAGATCCGAGACTGACATTGGCTTGTTGGCCAAAGTCAAGGCCTTTGTCCGTCGAGGATGTGTTTGAATCACGAAGGCTTTGTTCCATATTGGTGTCTTGTCCAAGTTGTGGTTTGTTGGCCAAAGTCAAGACCACTTCTTGTCCATCGACATTGATTACGAAGCTTTCCATGGTCAATGGGTCGCGCTTGACTGGGATCACTAAGTTTGTTGTGCCAAAGCCAAGGCTTAGTTGATTCAGAGGAAAATTATTAGGTAATACATTGGATGTATTGGCATATATAAGATATATGTTTCGGACTTGGATGTCCCCCTACCGAATCTAGGAATTGGATTGGATCCAATCGTTCTTAAAGATCTACCTAGTTAATTATCATATAATTTGTTGGCCAAAGTCAAGATTGTATGATATTTAACGGGATCCTAGCCCACTAGGAAACGCGGTTTCCCGAGTACTCGACAGAGGGTTAAAGGCTCGCCGAAAAATAGTGGGAGGCAAGAATTGAATTTGCAATACTCGTTCAATTACTCGCCATACGCGCTCAAACAAATATCAATTCGTCAAAGAAATTAAATGTTAGTTGGACTAATATTTAAATGTTGTTTTTTAAAGCAGTTGGACTGTATTATAGTTGATTATATAATTGGATTATAGTAATCAATATATTTGAATTAATTAATTTCAATTTACAATTGATTTTATAATTAGATTATAGTAATCAATGTAATTGAGGTTAATTAAATTAAATTATATTTGATTATATAGTTGGACTATAATAATCATTATAATAAATAGTACCACAAATCGTTGATTAAATAGTTGGACTATTAGAATCAAGATAAATGAAAGATTAGTGTTTAAAACATAATCCTGGGTGAAAATGTATTTAAATGACTATAATTTTCAAATTGGGAATTATTTCAGGATGGTCCTGGAAAAATAATAAGTTATTTTATTTGATAAAATAATATATTATACCTAAGCCCGGAGTTAAGCAAATAGTAGAGCATAATCTTTGGAATATTTATGTAATGATAACTTAAGTGCTTAATCCATTAAGCTTGTCGCAGTAGACTCCTTAATTTCTGAATCAGAACTAAGGATTAGATCCTTAAAAGTATGATGACGAAATTGAAGGATATTCATATATCTATGTTTAGATTTTAGAAGTACTAAAATTGCAATTGATAACTCTTGGAGAGTTAATGACTATTCTCAAGGAGACAAAGTCAAAGTTTGCAATTAGGCAAGTAGCGCAAGGCGCACCTTACTTTGATATTCTAGGAACACGAGGCTTGGCCAAAGGCTACTGGAATGTGGAAAAGGGCAAAGGCAATATCATTATAATCTTCTGGGAAGATAAATGACATATCCCAAAATGTCTGCCTAAATTGTGGCAAACGGGATCGCGGAAGCGTGACTGCCGTTTAGACAATGTAGACATGAAGGAATTGAAGACGAGCAAGGCTCTGACTTCAAATATGTTTGTCAACATTATGTTCACTACTAGTATTAAAATTAGATTTTAAATACTTAGTGTGATACATAAATATATGTATTGATGTTCAGAATCTGTTTTGAACATGATACTGACTTCAATAGAGATTTATCTGCGAATTGAAAACGGGACGAAAGTCGCTGTTTTAACCGCAGGTACCTAAGTTTAGGAACTACCTTCGGGTGTGTACTTAAATTAGGAAACTGTTATAATGTAACTAATTTGACTAGATACATTATCTTTATATCAGTGTTTGACCCGCTGCGGGTGAACCTTTATATTCTAGAACACTAAAGTGTTTTATTTTATAAAGATGATATTAAGATAAACACATTTGATGTGAATAACAGAATTTATATTTTGAATATAAATAAATCTCAAAATATAACATGACAAACAAATAGCTCAACTGATTCGATCAGATGAAACTAATTGTGGCATTGTTGTCTGGGACACAACCAAACAAGACTCGTATATCCACGCTTTTGAAGAGTGGATACTAGGACTGATTTGATCATATTCAAATAAAATCTACGAATCTAGTTTATTGGGCAAAGTGCCTAAAAAACTATTTACTTGGTAAAAGTGTAAATGCCACCGATCTGTTAGCCCTAGTTCATAGTGAAGCAAGTGGGCCCATGTCTAGCTAGGCTGGAAGTGGATATGAATATTTCGTGACCTATACGGATGTGGCATCGCGTTATGGTTATATGTTTCTTCTGAAGAACACAAATCAGAAACTTTTAGAGTTTCGACACGAAATAGACAAACAGATCGGCTATAGTATTATACCGATACGGCCAAAACTTATTTAGAATAAGGTTCCATAAAATCTGTTTGACAGATATCATATTAGATATGAACAGGAAAGAAATCGGGTTTCACATTCCTGATAATTTGGGTGTGCTAGGCATACGTTTGGATGATACCAAACTAAAACCCAAAAAGGATAAGTGCCAAATGTAGGTTATCCTAGGGATACCAAAGTATAGTACTTATACATCTCACAAGAGAACAATTAGATTGTTGCTCACCGTGCGGTTTTCCTAAGAGGAATACCGATATGCAGTGGTAAGTGGGAGGATAGTAAAACTCGATGAAAATCGGAGTAATACTGTCCGAGGCACCGAATCTTAATGGAACGTATATAGTTCATCAAGGATGAAACTATTACCAATAATCTTCGAATACACAAGAACCGCGTAAGTCGGAGAGAGTCAGAAAACAACCTGGGGTATGGGTTTCTGATCTCACCTCATAAAGATGTCAATCTTTAGAGGTATATCAACTGACTACGTATGAGGAAGTGATACAAGGTATCGACTCCCTATTATTACAAAGTGTCATGAATCTGAAATGGATTCCATGTATATCAACCAGTTTCGATACTAGTTGATGTACCGCAATACATTGTGCCTATTGGTACTATAAGTCTTCAAGGAAGACATACATGGATGGCAACATACCAACGTATAAAGCTAGGCTTTTAGCGGAAAGGTATCGTTATCAACATTGTGTTGATTGCGATTCAACCTTTTAACTGTTGCCACGGTAAATCCATTTGGATAATGCTTTCTTAAGCTGCATGTTTCATTTGTGAAATATGTCAGCTTAATGGCAAAATTGCTTTCCTGAAAAGGAAACTATTTGGAGGATGTTTAAAACATCCTGTCGATTTTGTCGTACCAAAACTAGCAAACAAGGTTTGCAGGTTATTCGATCCATGTTTGGATTGAAGCAAGCATTAGGTTCTTGGAATTATCGTTTTGATGTAATCATAATAGTGTATGATTTAATTCAAAACGAAATGATTCTTGTGTATATAAGAGGGTTAGTGGGAGAGCACCGACAATAAATGTCCTATACAATAATGATAATATGTCATTTCTTGGAAATGATATTCCCATAATAATAATCGGTGAAAGCTTGGCTTTCGATGAAACTCTCCGAGAAATTGTACATTGAAAAATGTACAAGACCTAGTATCTCATACGCTTTGAGCATATGGATTCACAAACAGGCCAATCCTAGTAATAGTCACTAGATTGAAGTTAAGAACATACTTAGTATCTTAGAGATCTAAGGATATTGTCTTAAACTCTGGAGATGGAGAACTTGAAGTGACTGGGATCACTGTAGCAAGTTTCCTAACCGATAAAGACGACTAAAAGTCGCAAATGGTACTATACAGTTTGAATGACGGAACAATGAGCTGGAAATCTTCCAAGCAAGATACTGTTACCGAATAAACAACAAATGTGGGTTATTGCTGCAGCTGAGGCGGCAATAGAAGCCTTCTGGGTCGATAATAAATCTAATTAGATTAGATATAATTCTGTTAGCAGCTGAGCTAGGCGTCAGCACAGGCTAAAGAATTAATGGTCTCATCAACGATCCAGATACATACTTCGATAATCATCTGATTCGTTCGGATCATCACATCGCGACGATGTGATGATCGAATAAATCGCATCAGACGATAATCATGCAAATCCGCTGACGAAAGCTTTTCTCAGCAGTTTGCGCCAACCGTACATAGTTCGGGTGTAAGACACTCGAGTGACTGGCTATAGGCCAAGTGGGAGATTGTTGGACAATTATGACCCATAGCATCACTATTTGTACAGATCATGGTGTTGTTGTACAAATTAACTATGTGACAAAGGAGATTGCACTCTTATCATTTGTAATTAGATCACCTAGATGTATAAATGATAGGAGGTCCCTATGATTTGTTCCTGGATGGAGAATGATATGAGACAATATCAGTCCACGAAGGATAAATCATTAAATATCCCTAGTCAGAGTATTATCGAGATTGGACATCGATAAATACGTAAAAGACTAGTATTACACTTGTGCGCGTTTTGAGGGCACAACGGCATAGTTCTCATATATTTGGGTATAGGATACTCATGCAAGTGTAATAGGAGGTTGTGTTTTACCGATGGTACGGGAAACAGCTTCGCTCTGGATAGACCCCATCGGAATTCCATTGGTAATATGACTATGTGTCTATAGAAGTCCGAAATCAGGGTAGGTGTATTTGGTCTTAACCTGAGACTTGCACCGCTAATACTTACGACAATCAATATACTTTGGTTGCGTTCGTCCAGGGCTTTAACAGGTTCTGTGTACGCCAATGCTGGGTATATTGAGAATCGTAGTGTGTTGGGTGTGATGTCAAGACGGAAGTATCACTCCAGTCATATGGAGATGATGGTCACGTAGGATACGGTACTAGTTCTCTTAAGTACTACAGTCATCGGGATAATATGACTAGGTCATAGTTATCCGATATAGAGACTAGTTACCAGACATCCGACATGTGCTTCGTACGGGGCAGACACAATTCCAGCCCCAGGCCTAGCACGTGATCATCCGATACTGGACAGAAATACGCAATACCACGTATACTACGCCTCATATAGATCGTTTATTCCTATAAGCATGTTTCTGGAAAATTGGGTAGGCATGGCGCTTTACTAGAAGCCAACCTTGTCTTGTGAATCAGTGTAAACGTAGTACTAGGTACTTACGTGTTCAGATAGTCCGACGACCCGATTTACTGCCAACATATCCGGGGATCTCATGGGTCGCTTCTTGAAGATTCACCGATGACGTATGACTTGCACTTTAATTAATCTGGGATTAATTTAAAGAGAGAGAAAATTAATCTGGGATTAATTGCCGAGATATTTTATTTGGGATAAAATATCATTAAGAGAGAGAAAAATGATTAATTTGGAATTAATCGATAAAATAATATATTCGATATGTTAAACGAAATTGGATTTCGACGCGGAATTAAAATTAGATTTTAATTCGGGCGAACGAGTTAATTTAGAATTAATTCATTAGCGACGTGAATAGTGATTTCGCTAGGCATAATCGTTTAATTGCGATGCAATGGAAAGTTCGTTAATTTGGAATTAGTGAACCCGAGCCCGGTATTGTTTGCGAGCGCATTCGCATTTCGAATTCGAGTGCGGCACGCAAGTCAAATCAAGCATCAAATCATTAGTCACATCAAGCGTCAAATCACATGTCACTTTGAGTGATGTGACAAGTTGACAATTGATTGATGTGAGTTGATGTGTATTGATTGAAAGCATTTAATGCTTGTCTTTTTGAAATTAAAAAATGGTAAATGGTTAATTATTTTGGAAATATAAAAACCTAATACACTTTATTATTTTCTCTCTCTCTCTTCACGGTTTTGGAGCAAAATGCTCATCTTCTTCTCTCTCGGCCAAATGGCCATTTTTCTTCTGTTTTTCTTCTGGTTTGACCGAATTTGGAAGGAAGAGATGTGATGATTTTTGTGGCAAAGAACATCACAAGTGCTAGCACACCATTGGAGATATACCAAGGTGATAGGGAAGTGTTTTCATGAGCAAGGAATCAACACAAGCTTGGAGATTCCATGGAGGATCACCCATGGCCGATTCTTGGAGGAGGAAAACCACCCACTGCCGTGCAGTCCACACTTAAAGCAGCTCACTGCCGAGCAACATGGAGGAGGGCAGTTCGTTTTGGTTTATCACCACATACATCCAATCTGTTCATTGTGAGTTTTCCGCACCTCCTATGATTGTATTCACATGTTATTTTCTTGCTTGCAATGATCTTGGGAAGCTTAGAGTAGACCAACAGCTCGGAGTGCCAATCCGGACCGTATTTATGTCCAATTCTTGAATACGAACAATTCTTTTTTCCATAATATTACTTATTTAATAGTATCACCTCTTGTCTTTTATATACATATCCGATCTAATTGCGATTACATATCTAATTATAATTAGATTGAAACTAAATATTATTTAGTGATCAGTATATATTAGACAAAGACCCGATAATATATAATGTAGTGCATAGTTACAAAGTAATTTGTAATTGACATTGAGAAGTGACACTACCATAAATATATTATCAAATAAAGTTCCTGGTCAAGATTTACTAACACGGGTCGTTTAGTAAAATCCGCTGAGACCAGTACACGACGTGTATCGAGACTTGGTCCGATGGTTTATCCCAATGAATCAAGAGTCTGGGGAGACTCGTACAGACGTGTAGGTGTTTATATGGGATAAACACTGAATGACTCACCGAAGATTTTCTAATAGATGGTACACCAACGTCAATAGGAATCTTCTCAGGTCAAGTGAGTATAGTGGTCTTTCGACTTGAGATACCTGTTGGTTTCTATTTAGGTCCCAAGATCATAACAAGCATGATAAACAAGTGTGAATACATCAAAGGAGGTAGCGGAATACTCACATCGATCGGTTGAGACAATTTGATGAAGAACAAAACTGAAATTCTGCCCTCCAAATGGTGCCACTGCAGTGCAGTCCACTGCCTTAAAAAATCAGATTTTGAGCTGAGATTTGAAGCTCCAAGCTTCGTCTAACGATTCCCGGCTCGTGGGTAAGTTTCCCTAACACCTTCGTATGCCTCTTAGAAGTGTACTGGCACTTGGATCTTGCCACAAAATCAAGCTTCTTCCTCTCTTGTACTGTCACATTTTTGACAGTATTCACAGCCCATTGGGCGTGAGTTTTTGGGGAGAAAAGAGAGAGGGAGAGATGGATGGAGAGAGAGAGTTGTCTAGGGTTTTCTCAATATTCATCTAATGAATTATAATTCTTTACAAAAGTGTAGAGATCCCCTTTTTGTTATTCACCTTTAGGTAAAACCATTTTCACTTTTACCCTAAACTTGGTAGGTGTGGGTAAATGGTTTTTCAAATAGCAAAACAAGGTAGTTGGGTGGTAGGTACACCTACCACACATGGCCCCACATATTTGAATTCAAAATTCAAATATCTCTACGAACATTTGCCGCGGCTCGGTTCCGTTTAATCCGATTAAACGAACTTCCGTCGTTAAATAATTAAATCCAATTTAATTAAATTTCGATGGCTCGCAAATATATTACGAACGTCGTTTACGAATTAATTCTAAATTAATTCGTTCGTTCGCATTTAAGTCCGACTTTAATTTCGTAATGAAATCCAATTCAAATTAATATATACGATATATTAATTTTAGCCCATTCGAATAAATTAAATAAAAAAATCAAATTTAACTATTAAATTCATTTTATCGATTAATTCCAAATTAATCGCGTTCTCTCTCTTTAGACGATATTTTATCCCAGATAAAATATCTCTGTAATTAATCCCAGATTAATTTTCTCTCTCATCGAATTAATCCCAGATTAATTAAAATGCGAGTCATACATCATCGGTGAATCATTGGGAAGCGACCCATGAGATCCCCGGATATGTTGGCAGTAAATACGGTCGTCGGACTATCCGAACACGTAAGTACCAAGTACTACGTTTTACCGATTCACAAGACAAGGTTGGCCTCTAGCAAAGCGCCATGCCTACCCAATTCTCCGGAAATATCCTTACAGGAATGAAGGATCTGTATCAGGCGTAGTATACATCGTATAGTGCATATCGATCTAGTATCAGATGGTCACGTGCTTGGCCTGGGGCTGGAGTTGTGTCTGCCCCGTACGAAACACATGTCGGATGTCTGGTAACTAGTCTCTATAAACGGATATACATGACCTAGTCATAATATCCTGATGGCCGCGCAGCACTTAAGAGCACTAATACCATATCCTACGTGACATCATCTCCACTATGACTGGAGTGATACTTCCGTCTTGACATCACACCCAATACTCAACGATTCTCAACATACCCAATATTGGCGTACACAGAACCGGTTAAAGCCCTGGACGACCTCAACCAAAGTATATTGATTGTCGTAAGTATTAGCGGTGCAAGTCTCAGGTTAAGACCAAATACACCTACCCTGATGTCGGACTCTCATAGACACACAGTCATACTGCCAATGGGATTCCGAGGGGGTCTATCCAGAGCGAAGCTGTTTCTCGTACCATCGGTGAAACACAACCTCCTATTACACTTGCATGAGTATCCAATACCCAAATATATGAGAACTATGATGTTGTGCCCTCACAACGCGCACAAGTGCAATACTAGTCTTTTACGTATTTATCGATGTCCAATCTCGATAATACTCTGACTAGGGATATTTAATGATTTATCCTACGTGGACTGATATTGTCTCATATCATTCTCGGTCCAGGAACAAATCATAGGGACCTCTCATCATTTATACATCTAAGGTGATCTAATCACAAATGATAAGAGAGCAATCTCCTTTGTCACATAGTTAATTTGTACAACAACACCATGATCTGTACAAATAGTGACGCTATGGGTCATAATTGTCCAACAATACCAATGTGGATGTATGAGGTATCCTCCACACTTAGATGACAGTCACGTCATCGATCTATTTAGATCGGACCTCCGCCTTTTCGTTGGGTGTGGACTAATCCTCATGACATCCTGTGCGTATCAAGATAAGATCTGTCAGTTCTGTGTACAGAGCATAGGTATTCAATGTGCAATTAGTAATCTGTTAAATCCACGGGCCTGTGGTACACTGTAGAAGTTAGTTCTGAGTGTTATTAAGAGATTGCTAATAGAATCGTCGACGGGATTATACCTATAGAGATTTTACGTTTTTATCTATATCTCTGGGATAATCTGAATCCCTGTGACGGAGGGATTATACGTATGCGATGACCTCGACCTGTATGATTCAGCGAGTTTATATGTGGTCGTCATAATTTACGGGTGGTTAGATTATGACACGAAATTAGATTTCGTGACGGATATGCCTGAATCTAGAGAGTCTCACAAATGAAACATACTCGTAGAGCACTAGGGATACTTTTATAAATAATATGGATTATTTATAGATCATTTAACGGTTAAACGATAAATACACGCTTTAAGGGTTTTTCCGGGTTTTTCCTAATTAATGTGTATTTGATTTAAATACTTGATTTTATTAAATCCACATTAATTAAATTTGACACTTGTCTCAAATATATGTATTATGGAATATTTATTGTAAATATTATACATATATTTGGATATTTATATTTGTAATTATCTAATTATTTAATTGTTAAATAATTAGATTAATTAGATATAAGTATCTTTTTACTTTAATATGGAAAAATATAATTGGTACATTTGTGCATATATTAATCAAGATGGTTGACATTTTGATTTTAAGAATTTATAATATTTGATTAAATTTGCAAAAATTAAAATTACCATATTGCCCTTGCAAAAGTCAGTCATGGCCTAGCTTTTTAAGTTTGGATTTTTTCATTTGCTTCAACTTTTGTCTTCGAAAATAAATTAAAAAATTAGGGATTTGAGAGAAAAACATAAGAGCTAAATGGGATTTGTGAATAAAACAATGGAAATTAAGGTAATTTCTTACTTTTCTTTACTTGAAAATTGTTTCCATGCCTTTAGACTTCAACATATGATGTTGTTATGTTTTTATTTATTCTCTTGGGTTTGTAATAAGTTTGTTTGAAGCATGAATGAAAGATGATAGCATGTGTATTTATTAAAGAAAACTTATTAAGTGTTATTAAGCTTACTTTTGGTTATTTAATAACTTGGTAGCCATTATAGAGTTGCTTAGCCACTCATAAATGACCTAGAATTGTTCTTGAGTTGTTTCATGGTGGTGAGACTTGTTTGGTGTGGAAATAATTGAATTAAAGTGTTGAATTTAATTAATTTGGTGTTAATTTACCAATTTGTGGAAATTATAAAATTAGGGTTCATAACCCACTCCAAATTTGGGGCTTTTCATATATGTGTTAATCCATTATGTGTATATGATGCATATAAATTTTGGTGTTGATTGGACTTGATCTTGATTGGTTTTGAATCAATTTGGAATAAAGTGCAATTCTTGGAAAGTTGAGGGACCTATTCGGCAATTTTGAAAAATTGTTTTTTTTGAATTGTAATTTGTATTTTGACATGTATAAATCATTTTGTTAGTGATTGGGAATCACCTAATTATGTATTTAACAAATTGGGACTAAAATGATCAAAATGCAAAGTTGTAGGGGCATTTTCGTAAATACTGAAAAATCTGGAAATTTTTCAGATTTTCAGTTTTAATGTATATTTGATGTAAAAATCATTTTGGTTGTGATTGGAAATCATCTAAGCTTGAATTGAACAAGTTAGGACTAAAATGATTGAAATTGAAAGCTTTGGAGCTTTATGGTAATTTACTGAAATTATGATTTCCGGGTTAAAGATTTATGTTTTTGAGTATTGAGTGATTAAAATAAATTTGTTTATTTTAATTACCCAATAAAATTAAAGAAATAGGAAAATTTTGATTTTCCGCGTTTCACTGCGCAACTCGGGTATTTTACCCAAAAACCCAACAAAAATGGTATCAGAGCAGGTCTGAACCTGGACACATGATATGAAAATGCCATTAAATTCAATGTTTAATTATGTCTTTCCATGATGCATGCTTGTGTTTAATTAATTTGATTAAATTAAATGCATAACATCTTTTTGCGGAATATCCCTATTTAAATAAGGCAGTGAAGTGACATGTATTGGATGCATGTTTCTTGGTCCGTCTTATCAATACGGTTTATAGGTATCTTTCTATGGCTGCATCCGAGAAAGTGCCAAAGCAGTGAGGGTGTAGTTGATAGAATTTTATCCATGTCGGATGTATTTTTGATACTAGAAAAATTCAAGTGAAAGTGGAAATCATGAACGTGCCAAAGCTGTCAGGACTACATCGGTAGCTTGAGTTTGTCATTGGCAAGTGAAGCCTTGATACACCTCGTTATGAACTTGCCAAAGCTGTCATAATGAGAAACGGTCAGGACCAAAATTAGGAGTCACTGATGAGTGATTGACAATGAGTTGGCTACCTAATGAATATACGTAGGCGAGATCGTGTCAAAGCTGTGAGTCGAAATATATTCATGAGATCCTACTCTCACTATGGAATTCGATTTAATTATTGAATTCCCGTTATCCGTTGGGGATTACGATATTACGTAAAGTAGTGGGAGACACTGCTGGGTTAAAAATTAATAACTAAGGCAGTGCGTAATTTTATGGAAACTACTGCTTTTGTTTTCCTTTATTCTATCTTGTTGATAGAAATATACTTCTAATCCACTGCATGTATATTATTTGAATACGTTTTCTGACTTTATGTATGGTTGCGTGTTTCTAGAATAGGTTCTAAAATGACAGTAGACTTAGATATTGTTAGATTAGTTAAAACCATCAGGAAATATTGTTCCGATTTTCTTGAAAATCAAGATGGTTAGTGACTTAGTTACTAAGTCACGATAAGTAATCTAAATAGATATATGTTTTAGGATATAATTATCTAGAAAGAATAGTTTCTTGTGCGGTAAGAATTGACGTGAATTAATTCATGTCTCGAGATTCTTGACTGCATTAAGAAAATCTCATTAGGTATTTGTTTATCTTATAATGACGTTTCTTGGCTTTAGTGACTTTTAGAAGTCACGTGACACAGTTTGTTTGCAATTGTTGTGAATAATTGAAGGTAAATTAAAAGCTAAAGAAATGAGATGTGTATAGTTGTGTATTAAGAATATCGATTCTCACAATACGACAACTGAAGGCATTGGATATCAAATCTCTCATCTAGTTATTTAAAATAATGTTTAATGATTGTTTTGATATTTGATATCAGAACTTGTGACTATTGGATAGTTACTTGTTCTATATAAACAGTTGTTACTATTTTAATATGACTAGTAGTGTCATTGATAAGAAGATAAACATTAAGAAAAATATCCGGTTAACTGAATAACTTAGAACAGTGCTTTATGAGATTTGTCATAAGCATTATATGCTTATTCCGTATGGTAAATGATGGTATGATATGAGATCACACCATATATCATTATCCATTTAATGAATATTGTATCCAGGATGTGATTAAATCTCATTTAACCAATGATCATCATTGGACCACAGATTTATTAAACTAATACTTTGGAAGTATGTAGTTTAATGAATTAGAAATTACCTTGGATAGTTTTCTTTACTTCGTAACTTAGTTAATGAATTGTCATGACTTAGTTACGTGTTTCCTAAAGAATATATTTTGAAAGTCTTGAATGGTTTGAGAACTTTCAATATGTTTCTGATGAATTGCGGATAGAATATTTTGAATGGTTCAAAGATATTCTATTTGAAGTGTTGAAAACTATATTTTAAATTCATTGCGAGTCTTTGAATTGTTCAAAGATGTTTGATATGATCAAACATATGAATTTATGGCAATTTTTTTCTAAAGTTATTTAATGATTGTGATTCTTACTCAATATTATTCTTCTACGATTCCATCATGATGAAATTGATTAGTGGGAGAAATCGAATCTTATATGATTTGATTCGTTTGATATTGACTGTTACCGAATTAGTTTTCAATACTTTTGGGGATATGCTCCAGTAACACTAATTCATTCTTTTAATTAATGTTCCATTAGTTTCTACAGTTACGTATATGATATGTATAAGTAGAAAATTCGAATCTTGAAAAGTTTGAGATTTGAATCTTTCTTTTGTATAATAGTTATATAATTGAAAGTACTTGCGCCTTGGAGGTACAAGTAAAAGTTTATCATTTATTCTATTTAATAGAATATTGTATTCTATTTGATAGAATATCTTTTCTACGATCCCGAGTAATAAAAATTATTTTATTACTTGGAAAGTAACATCAGATGTTAATGATTGTAGAAAAGACTTGACTTATTGAAGTCAAAAGTGAAAGTGATAAACTATAAATGGAACTACGTAATTAATAAGATGAAAAGACCCTTAGACAACTTCCGTATAAGTTTAAGAGGATGTGTCAATCATTTACAAAGTATTTGATACCTAATGGTTCTGCTGTTTTCTTATCGAAGAAAATTATCCTATAACTTATAGTGGGAGCGATATTTGATATCGATTTCTGAAATTACCATTAAAACATAGATCTAACATTGTTTATAGCTTACTACAATCAAGTTTTGAACTTGATTAAGCTTTCTTTATGAATCGTTCATAAAATGTGTAAATTATTTGCGCAGCAAAAGCAAAGTGAGCTTGATAAATGTTTGACCTTTATAGTATGGCAGTGAGAAAATTTATACTCATTGATCTATTGTAGATTCTGAGAAAACTTGTCTCTAGTCGCACTAATTGAACAATTAAAGATCTGTTAGTTAATGTTGATATTAAACTATGAATTTTGGCTAAAGAATGCAAATTGGCGTTCCTGAATGTTTTCCTCGAATGAGAGATCTGTTGTGGTTTCTTTGTTTGAAGAGTTCATTCTAGGATGGCCCTAGAGTTTGTATTTTGCTAATATCACAGTTTGATATACTAGCTTATAGAGCCTATTGTAGACTTAGATAAGCTTTCCGGAAATCTGTTTTCTCTAATTTTGATACAGTCAGATTGTCTGATTTTATCAAAACATAAAAGAATACATATATAATAGTAGGGTCAGTGGGAGAGTACAATTTTCTTTCTAGTATTGTATATCCTAACAACATTATCATTATTAATGTAATAATGAAATATTTGTGAGGTAAAAGGTTTACCTAAGTCTTCTTTTCTCCGTAAAAGCAGTGGGAGTAGTCTCTGTTATATTTGATATAAAGTTTTATATATGATATAAAACAAGAGACTAGTGAGATACTCTCATTATTTGTGCATTAGATATGATCTAATAAAGGACACATTAAAACTATCTGTATGGCAGTTAGTGTGTCTTTTATATATAGTATTTATCTTTCGTAAATGATGATTCCTTAGTCGAAAGAGAAATTGATTAGAATGTCTATTCAATCTTATGCATTATAGGATGATGGCATAATGAATATTATATTATGTGCGATTAAAGATATCAATTTAATCGTAATAAGTTACGAGTTATTTTGATACGATATAGACCATAGGATGGATCTTGAAATATGTTCTTTGTGATCTTTGAGATATTAAGAACAAGTTTCTTATTCATGAAGAATATAATCCACAACTACTAGGGTCAAATTAGTTTTGAGTCTAATTATGACTTTAGACAGTCTACGTCATATAAAGTCAGAAAAGATACAGTGGGAGTGTCATTGTTGATTCTACTGAATCAGTAGAATTAGTTATAACTTATGAAGTATTGACTTATGAAGTTTCATAATGACCTTATAGATTAAAAGTTTTGATATTAGTATTGTGCTTGCGATTGTCTGCAAAGTATTTTGGATTTGATCCCTAAATACATAGACAACTTAATAGTTATAACACAATATCGATGTAGCATTTGAGTCATATTGATGTAGAACTTGGGTTCTACAAAATATGAATGATGATGGTTAAGGGAAACAATTGGGTTTGTTAGACAGACCCAAAATGTTATAGTGGGCTTACTTGTTGTTGCCTACCTCTTGAGTACTAGGTGAGCTCTTGAGGGCCATGAGTATGTGATACACATTGAGATGTGTATATGATACCGTGGATTGGCACTAGAGCAAGTGGGAGAAATTGTTAGGGTTGGTACTCGGAGTGCCAATCCGGATCGTATTTATGTCCACTTCATGAATACGACCAATTTATTTTTCCATAATATTACTTATTTAATGGTAGCACCTCTTGTCTTTTATATACATATTTGATCTAATTGTAATTAGATATCTAATTATAATTAGATTGAAACTAAATATGATTTAGTGATATGTATATATTAGACAAAGTCCCGATAATATATAATGTAGTGCATAGTTACAAAGTAATTTGTAATTGACATTGGGAAGTGACACTACCAGAAATATATTATCAAATAAAGTTCTCGGTCAAGATTTACTAACACGGGTCAGTTAGTAAAATCTGCTGAGACCAGTACACGTCGTATATCGAGACTTGGTATGATGGTTTATCACAATAACCATAAGTCTGGGGAGACTCGTATAGACGTGTAGGTGTTTATATGGGATAAACACTGAACGAATCACCAAAGATTTCCTAATAGATGGTACACCAATGTCAATAGGAATCTTCTCGGGTCAAGTGAGCATAGTGGTCCTTCGACTTGAGATACCACTGTGGATGTATGAGGTATCCTCCACACTTTGATGGCAGTCACATCACCGATCTATTTAGATCAGACCTCAGCATGTTCGTTAGGTGTGGACTAATCCTCATGATATCATGTGCGTATCAAGATAGGATCTGTCAGTTCTGTGTACAGAGCATAGGTATTCAATGTGCAATTAGCAATCAGTTAAATCTATTGGCCCATGGTACACTGTAGAAGTTAGTTCTGAGTGTTATTAAGAGATTGCAAATAGAATCATCGACGGGATTATACCTATAGAGATTTGATGTTTTTATCTATATCTCTGGGATAATCCGAATACCTGTGACGGAGGGATTATACGAATGTCATGACCTCGACCTGTATGATTCAACGAGTTTATCTGTGTCGTCATAATTTACGGGTGGGTAGATTATGGACAAGAAATTGGATGTCGTAACGGATATGCCTGAATCTAGAGAGTCTCACTAATGAAACATACTCGTAGAGCACTAGGGCTACTTTTATAAATAATATTGATTATTTATAGATTGTTTAACGGTTAAACGATAAATACACGCTTTAAGGGTTTTTCCGGCTTTTTCCTAATTAATGTGTATTTGATTTAAATACTTGATTTTATTAAATCCACATTAATTAATTGTCAAATAAAGTATTTGACACTTGTCTCAAATATATGTATTATGGAATATTTAATTCAAATATTATACATATATTTGGATATTTATATTTGTAATTCTCTAATTATTTAATTGTTAAATAATTAGATTAATTAAATATAAATATCTTTTTACTTTAATATGGAAAAATGTAATTGGTACATTTGTGCATATATTAATTAAGATGGTTGACATTTTGATTTTAAGCATTTTTAATATTTGATAAAATTTGCAAAAATTAAAAATACCATATTGCCCTTGTAAAAGTCGGTCATGGCCTAGCTTTTTAAGCTTGGATTTTTTTCATTTGCTTCTACTTTCGGCTTCAAAAATAGATTACAAAATGAGGGATTTGAGAGAAAAACATAAGAGCTAAAGGGGATTTGTGAAGAAAACCATGGAAATTAAGGTAATTTCTTACTTTTCTTTACTTGAAAATTGTTTCCATGCCTTTAGACTTCAACATACGATGTTGTTATATTTTTCTCTATTCTCTTGGGTTTGTAATAAGTTTGTTTGAAGCATGAATGAAAGATGTTAGCATGTGTATTTATTAAAGAAAGCTTATTAAGTGTTATTAAGCTTACTTTTGGTTATTTGATAACTTGGTAGCCATTCTAGAGTTGCTTAACCACTCATAAATGATCTAAAATCGTTCTTGAGTTGTTTCATGGTGGTGAGACTTGTTTGGTGTGGAAAGAATTGAATTAAAGTGTTGAATTTAATTAATTTGGTGTTAATTTGTCAATTTGTGGAAATTATAAAATTAGGGTTCATAACCCACTCCAAATTTGGGGATTTTCATATATGTGTTAATTAATGATGTGTATATGATGCATATAAATTTTGGTGTTGATTGGACTTGATCTTGATTGGTTTTGAATCAATTTAGACTAAAGTGTGACTCTTGGAAAGTTGAGGGACCTATTTGGCAATTTTGAAAAATTGTTTTTCTTGAATTTCAATTTGTATTTGTATCACATGTATAAATCATTTTGGTAGTGATTGGGAATCTCCTAATTATGTATTTGACAAATTGGGACTAAAATGATCAAAATACAAAGTTGTGGGACATTTCCGTAAATACTGAAAAATCTGGAAATTTTTCAGATTTTCAGTTTTAATGTATATTTGATGTACAAATAATTTTGGTTGTGATTGGAAATCATCTAAGCTTGTTTTGAACAAGTTAGGACTAAAATGATTGAAATTGAAAGCTTTGGGGCTTTATGGTAATTTACTGAAATTATGATTTCCGAATTAAAGATTTTTGTTTTTGAGTATTGAGTGATTAAAATAAATATGTTTATTTTAATTACCCAAGAAAATTAAAGAAATCGGAAAATTTTGATTTTCCGCGTTCCGCTGCGTAACCCGGGTATTTTAACAAAAACCCAACATATATTAACATTGAAGGTTAAAGCGCACATACCGGTTTACTGGTCATTATGAAGATCAATATGCCAGTTAGCTCACCGGTATGGGGACCGGTATTAACCGTACCAGTTCCAGTGGCTATGCAACTCCAACTGATTGGTATAGGAGACCGGTATGGAGTAGCCCGGTTCCAGAGAGCATGAAAATCTGCCCAAGGTAGATCAGGGTCACCGTTATGCCAGTGTGGGGGACCGATCTCTCGATTTCAGTGCAGAAATCTCATGAAATGAAGGTTAAAATCATTTTGCACATGACCCATTGCATCTAAATAAATGAGTATATGACCTATGAGCTTAGAGACTTAAATTATCAACTCACTTACAAAGAGAGCCCTAAGCTAAGACCACACAAGATTTTCTTCAATAAGCGCTTGAGTCTTCACATTCATTTGCTCTTCATCACCAATTGTTTCGACTTTTTTTGTAAGCTCACTAATGCGCGTCAAAGTCTGTTTCGTGTTGCATCAGCAAAATCCATCATTGAGTGATATGACACTAACACCAACTCATCAAATATTTTGGTTAAGTCAAACCATTATTCATAATCTAAAAATATTCGATGTTAAACTTGATCTTGAGGAGGGCCAAGTAACTAAAAATAACAAGGAGTTCTGGTTTTGATGATAATAATGGAAAGCAATGTTATAAACTTAAATTATTCAAAGGGATTTTAGTTTTAATTCATTTTAAACATTAGAATAAATCATTTTGAATGAAAGAATACACCAATTAAGTTCCCAAAAGTGCGGAGATGTCACAACGGTCCCATTTAAAACTCAAACTTCGTAGGCTCTTATTGCCTTTTTGACAGAATCAGCTAGACATACATTAATCAATCAAGCAGCTAAATTCCATGATTATTTCAATTAGGTCTCTTATTTATACGTTTAATATATTTTAGTTCATCACAATTTCTTTAAAGTATTCATAATTGTAACGACCAAGGGTCTCGACTACTATTACACTGTGAGACGAGTATTACAAAATGTAAACCATGTCTGGAAATACATGTTCTCATGAGATGACTATCGGTAGATTCTTTAAGAATCCGACATTGATGTTACGATGTTCCACTCTGGAGAGCCCATGGTATCTGGGCCGTAACTTTTTCATACGAACTCCAATTTTTATGAATTTTATATCGTTGGAAAGCTGGGACCAAGACTACGAATTTCGTGTTGAATATTTTTTAAACTCGAATCAGAAACGAGTCGAAAATGAAGAGTAAAATTTGGATGAATAGTACTTGGGGGCCATTCTAGAAAAGTCTCAAAGTTTCCACCAATTTCTAGACTTTTCTTTACCTTTACCAATTTCAAACAAGTCCAAGTATAAAAAGCGATTAATATTTACCATTTCACAAAGTTTAGAAAAGAAAGAGAAGGGAAAATGTAGAAGGGAAAGGAAGAATAAGAGAATAAGAGAAGGAAAAGAGAGAAAATGAGAGAGGGTGAAGCATGGAAGATCATGGTCAACCATGAAAGACTTGGAGGATGGAAAAAATCAAGCAAGAAGAGGTAAGATCAATTTGACCTAAATTATTTTCTTTTGAGTTTTTTAGCTTTGATGTGTATAGTCATTGATTGACTTGAAAGTGATGATGGATGTGCTAAGAAGAATTGTGATTGTAGGGAATCCCCCAATTTGTTAAGTTAGAAATTAAGATTAAGAATAAATATGAACTAGCATTGAGAATGATGTTGATTGTTTTTTCAATGATTGGTGGTGTTTTGATTGGTTTATGAGGTTATATCCTTGTGTGGATTGTATGGGGAAAAGAAGTGAACAAATTATGGATAAATGAGTGTTTTTAAGCCCAGAATTTGGCTCTGCGTCACGACGCGATCTGGGGATTATTATAGGAATGTTTCTGGTGCAATTCGTGTCGCGACGCAAAAGGATCACGCGTCGCGACGTGCCCTGCAAAAGTTCGGGCCTGCTTCTGGACTACGCGCAATGACTTGCGTCGCGACACGAGGTCAAAATTTTGTCCAATTCAGTTTCTCACCATCTCAGCTTCACCAGTATATGTTAGGGGCTACCCTATAAGTCCCGTATCAACTCGTATGTTCATAATACATCATGATATATGTACAATACCTTCGAAGTGAAAATGCTTACTTGAATAAGCAATCTTAGCCTAATTTCGAGTGTGTTTCTTAGTTCAATTCTAATTTAGTTTATCTGATGATAGATCATCGCAGGAAACATAAGTTCTTCAGCGAAATGATTAAAGGATAGCGGAACTCCAAACTGTGAGTGGACACTCTTCTTTTAAATTGACTTTTATTCTGTTATTTTATTTCAGACTTTTTTTTTATGCAATAGGGCGTTAGATGATTTCTAGTACAGTTATTTCATGCAAAGTTATGTTTGTGAAAAGAAATGCTTTTCAGAAAATGTTTTATATAGTTTTGAGATTCAAAACATGAGTTTTATGTTTTTCGGGACATGGGGGAAAAACCTACCCCAGTATGTAACTTGATACAATTTGGAATTAACGAACAGAGACTATGTGCACATGTAGAGGACTGGGGGGACGGCGATACGTAACGCCCCCAGATCCTAGTTCAGGGCTAGGGGGACGACGATATGTAATGCCCCTAAACCCTAGATTCAGGGTCAGGTAGTAGCATGGATCAGTACTACTGGCTCTAGTTTAGTGGCTTGGGGGACGGTGATACGTAACGCCCCAAGACCACCAGTTTCAGGGACAATAGTGGCATGCTTCGGGGGACGGCGATACGTAACGCCCCAAAGTCATGGTTTTGCATTCCTGGATCCAGATAGGCATATGGGGAGACGGCGATACATAACGCCCTCATACGTTAAGGTTTTCAGATACAAACCAGTTTCCACATACCAGAATTTCTAAAACAAAGTTTGCAGATATTGATTTTCAGAAAACAACTATCAGAAATCAGATTTTGGAAACGTTTTTTTAGAAAGAAGATTACAGAAATAGAAGTTTATAAAAGAGATTTCAAGTGAAGTCTTTAGAGAAGAGTTTTCATATAAAGATAATTCCGGAATTTTGGGTTTTAGAACCAAATGCTTTTAAAACAGTTTCTCAGTTATTTCGTCCACTCACTTAGATCGTACAACGGTCTAACCCTCACTCTCAGTTTTCTGGTTTTACAGGTGTTCTCGGAGGACGAGCTCGAGATGACGGATACTGATGCAGTCATTAGGGTATGGAGTCCACCAGTACAAGTCAGATAGAATGTGAGTCAATTAGAGTCAATTATAAGTTTTGTATTAGTCTTTGACTTTGAGGAAGTCGTTGTAAAAGTGTGTTATTGAGTTTTCATATTCAGATGTAGAGTTTATATGTAATGATTTTGAGTTTGGGCTACGGTCCCACATATAATAAAATAAATTAAAGAAAAGAATATTAGTGTCTATTTATGGTTAGAAAGCCAGAGGCTTATGGGGTTAGTACGTTATATCCCCTACCGGTAACATCTCCCAGATCGGGGATGTTACAATAATATTTTATCATCCAATCTTTTGGATAAATTTATGATATTGTTTTATTATTTTTAAATATTTGTGAGACTTAAATATTTTATCCTAATCTTATTAGAATATATTTTTAATCTTCATTAAAATTGTATAACTAGAATCATTATTCTAGTATGAAATAATTTCCTTTAGATGTATTTGAGATTAAATGTATCCTACTTAAATTTGAATTCTAAATTTTTAATCTAATTAGAAATCATTAAAATTTAATTTGTATCATAATCTTATCAGGATACTTAATTTATATTTATTTTAAAGATTAATCATAATTTAATTAGAATTTTATCTCTTAATAAATTTAATTATATTATGATACATTAATTATAATAAAATTAAATTCTTTAATTAAATTTTAATATAAATCAAATTTATTTAAAATTTAAATTATTATATATATAAATTCTTTTTTTCAACTGCTGATGTCACGCTGACGTCCCTGCTTGGATCAGCAGCATCTGCTGTTGGTGTTAACACCACGAGGATGTTCTTCACATAACAGTGTCATGGTTTATATATATATATAATATTTTAATTTATTTATCTGATTTAATTCTCAATTAAATCAAATTTTAATTAATCTCAACTTAATCATGTCCCATAAATTTAAACATAATCAATACAATATACATAATTTTTTTTATCAAAATTATGTAAATTAATTTAGGCTCTGATACCACTATTGGAAATTTAACATATGATATGCGGCGGAAAATTAAAATTCGTAGATTTTAAACTTAAATTTTCAATCCAAGATCTTTAATAATTTATATTGATAATATAAATTTGCAACCATAATTAAAGAACTTATCTTAAGTCTTTGTAGCCAATGGATCCTCGACTCACTCCTCGTATTGTCTTCAGAGCTTGGTCTCCAACGATATCTACACAAAGTAGAGAGAGTTAATGATATTGGATTTCTCAAATATAAGATTATGTAGATGTCTTTCCTTTAGTACTAAGAGACTTAATTTTAGGACTTATGGAATTTTTGGGAAAATATAAAATTTTTGCTTAAAAGCAAATTCTTAATAAAAGAAAATCCAAATTTTTCTTTATTTCTTACTTTTGCTCACTCACGTATCTGTACAAAGTTTCTCACCAATTGCTTATATCGTGAATGGCTAGCATAATATGGTATTTATACATTTTAGAATTAAGTTGTTTTGATCTCAATCAAATTAGGATTGTTAGAATATGGATATGATTTAATTCTATTAAAATTGGAATTCTAACTCATCCTAAATAAACAACTATTATTCCTTTTATTTAATTAAATTAATTAAATAAAATTTATCAATCATAATCAAATTAAGATACTATAAATATGAAATTATAAATTAATACAAATATTTTACTTGTACTTTTAAAAATTATAAAATAACCCACACTTTTGAAAATTACTAAACAATCCCTAATTTCCATATTTGCACTTTGGCCTTAGTAAATGGGGCGTTAGATGCACGCGGTTCCAAGTTAATGCCAGATAAAAATGATTTCGGTTAGAGTTTTCCTACATTCCTTCGTCAAGGAAACAGACATAACATATGTTGATCAAAACTGGATTTATCAATATCCTAATGTTGATAATCATATGATCGGAAACATTTAAGAATGATTGGATATCATAAATTAAACTTAATTTAATTCCTTTAATCATCATTCTAATTACTTTATTTTACAAGTAGTCAAAATTATTTATAAATGCCAATTTTTATTAATCAATACAATAATATAAAATTATATATTTGTCCCTATTATCATTTTTTTTTTTTAAATAAAAAATCATCTTTCACGATTTTAGTTTATAGTTTGGGTTCCATCTCTGTAATTTGAAGACACATCTTTGACTACTACTAACATTAATAATTACAAAGTCGAGAAAACAATAAGGTAAACTTAGAAAATGCAAAAATACATTTTGGTAAACTTATAAAAATAAGTAAATAAATAAATAAAAAAGGGAAGCTAAATAAAGCTACAACTTCCTACAATCTGTTCAGTGTCCTTGTAAACCAGTCGGTTAGTCGCTCCACCTTAGCTGATAGAGCAGCATTTTTTATAAAATAAGATTCAGCATTCGACAACATCACCTTAATGTCATCCTTCACTGCTTCCAAGTTCCTATAGTATTTGTTCACTAATCTCATCCGGATCACTTCAGGATACAAGGGAACTGGAAATCTGCAACCCAATTTATGACTATTCATTTTTTGTAATTTGTGAATTTCTTATTAAAAACCAATTCACTATATTATCGCATTACCAATCCCATCCACAGACTGCATATGCTACTACTTTATATACAAATATACATATTCTGGTCTTTACAAAAAGATTGATCAAATCGTAAACAATTGTCAAGTCAAGTCCTAAATAATTTAACGGAGGAATGTCATTATTTATTCATACTGTTAGTTTTTGCCCTTCTGGGCAAGATCAAATCACCAGTTGATTTCTTTATCATCACAGATTGAGTTCATATATAATCTCAACCCCCTTTCTGCTCTCCCAACCCCACCCACCACCCCAGACCAGTCAAAAAGATGTAAATAATATATATATATAATACTTCACCCAAACAAGAATGTATAATCCCTTTTCTTTTACACCAGCTTTGCCAAGATTTATTACACTTTATCAGACTCCTATGTCAATAAAAAAACAAGTCTCTAGAGAAAACTATGTGAGCTAAAAGACAGCAGGGGTAGTGTGTTAGTTGAAAGATGGAGAAAAGCATACCTGTTTAAGTAATCCAGCTTCTGAGCAGCTTCATTCAATCTTTGAATCCCGTAATAATCCTGCAACAATTTAAGTAAACTCTTTAATAACTTGACGAAAGACTTTATAATCCCTCTTTAGGAACTAACAAATGTTCACTGCAATTTTCTTGGAAATTTCACCAGAGCAGAAGAATGGCAATTGGCAAAGATAGAAAAGGACCTGTTTTCTGCTCACTGACCGCTCCAATTTATCGAAACAAGATAGCAATTTATCTCTGCTCCCACTATCAATTTGGGGGTGCTCCCATGTAAAGTTTGGATCATGCATTTCCCAAGGACTATGTTGGTGAGATTCCCCATTCTTGTATTCAATAGTGAATCTATCCCAGGGACTGTCAGGAAACTCATCAGATTTGGCCTGTGATTTAGTAATTCTACCTTTCCACCAGGTACCACCTTCCCCATTCTCATTCCTCCACCAAATCTGGCATTTATCCCTTTGTGTCCAATTTTTGCTGATAGCAGCATCATACAGTGTTTTCTCAACAACAAAATCTGGAAAATCTCTCAGTTCGAGCAGGGTCAACTTGAATGCTTTTCCAAACACGCTCGACGAAGGATCTACAAATTTAAGGGTGATCTTACAGCAGCTATCTCCAGAACCTGGAAATGTAGCATAAAAAAGATCCACAACCTTGCAAGGTTCAACCGCGCTTATGTATCCGTTAATTGACCACCAAGGACCTACTTCTTGTGAGCAGGTTGATTCAATAAATTCTTGATGGCCCTGAAAATAACAGAACCCTCATTTAAAAACTGTGAAATCAGCATAAATGAGAGCAACTCACATTAGAGGATTATGAAGGAACAATGCCAATTGTCAAAATAAATAAATACGTACCTGTCTCAAATATACAACTTCATCACCCAGCTGAGGGATGTAACGGTAACCCTCCTCGTGCTCTGACAACATCAACCACGACAATTTCCTAACAGGAAAATTTGACTTCCTTCCAGACAAGAGACGGTGATGTTCATCATGGTTGCCTCCTTGCCGGTTTCTAGTTGACCTTGGTCGTGATACATTCGAAGTTAGTATCCATTCTTCAGGTAAGAACTCATCAAGTGCTTCCATAGAGGAGTTTCCAACAGTTTTTGATGTCCCCACCAAATCATGGGCAGGTCTTGACTTAAAGCTAGGATTAACAGTTATGGGCTCACGTGAAATTATTTTCATCTTCACAGATCTTGTTTTATGTATTGAATCAGTAGCTGCTTCAGGGGAATCAATTCCTGAAGCTTGATAGTTGATGCCATATGAAGTATTTTCATCCATGCCACCATCAAAACCTCCTATACCAGTCCCCGTCTTATAAGAATTTTTACTACTGCCATCATGCATCTTCAACTTCAAATTTGAATTTAATAACTGGTCAGAACTAGATCTGACTAACCCTTCA